>VXBP01000083.1:139872-158062 GCA_013400115.1 Rhinopomastus cyanomelas | reverse complement strand
TGGGTCCCTTCCAACCCTTAACATCCTATGATCCTGTGATCCTATGATCTGGGCAAGAACAACGCGAGGTACCAGTATAGGTTGGGGACTGATGTGTTGGAGAGCAATGTAGGGACCTGGGGGCCCTGGTGGACAGCAGGATGACTATGAGCCAGCAGTGTGCTCTTGTGGCCAAGAGGGCCAATAGCATGCTGGGGTGGATCAGAAGAGGGGTGATTAGCAGATGGAGAGATGTTTCCCCCTCTACTCTGCCCTGGTGAGACCATGTCTGTAGTATTGTGTCCAGTTGTGGGCCTCTCAATTCAAGAGGGACATGCAGCTGCTGAAGGGAGTCTAGTGTAGAGCAATGAGGATGATGAGGGAAGTAGGGCACCTCCCTTATGAGGAGAGGCTGAGGAAGCTGGGTCTCTAGGTTGGAGAAGAGGAGACTGAGGGCTGATCTCATTCATGTCTATAAATATGTGAAGGGTGGGTGTCAGGAGGATATAGCCAGGCTCTTAATCTCATCTAGTGATAGGATAAGGGGCAATGGGTGAACATAGGAGGTTCCATATAAATATCAGAAGGAGCTTCCTCACAGTGAGGGTAATGGAGCATTGGAACAGGCTGCCCAGGGGGGTTGTGGAGTCTCCTTCACTGGAGATGTTTAAGACCCGCCTGGATGTGTTCCTGTGCGACTTGAATCTAGGTGATCCTAGTGTGTCAGGGAGATTGGACTAGATGGTCTTTAAAGTTCCCTTCCAATCCCTAATGATTCTGTGATCCTGTGATTTAGTATTTTTCTGGCGTATTGCCAGGGCCATTGGGTATTGTCTATGCAAAACAGTGCTGATTTGAGTGCTGCATTGCAAGCTGGACCTGGGCTCTCTGGTATGGAGAGTTTTGCATTTAGAAAACTCACCCTTGAAGTACTCAGTGATCTGAGCAAACAAAAAGTAGTTGTTGCCTTTTCCTTCATGGTTCCTCCTTAACCCAATCTCTGGGTGTCAAGAAGAAAGAGACAATGTCTTTTCATTTGCACCCTGTGATAGGACAGGGGGTAATACTGGTGTAAGTTGGAGCACAAGAATATGAGAAAGAAATCCTTTACTGGTAAGGGTCACAGAGCATTGGAACAAGCTGCCCAGTGAAGCTGTGGAGTCTGCTTCTCTGGAGACTTTTCAGACCCATCTGGATGCATTTTTGTGTAACCTGTGTTTAGATTTTATTATCCTGCTTGATGATCCCTGTGATCCCTTCCAACCCTTAATGGTCCATGTGTCCGGCCGTAGTCCCCTGCACAGAATTTGTCTTACATTTCTTTCCTTCCTCCCATGAATCTTGAGTTAAAACAAGGTTATTATGTACCTCTTTCTGCTTCCTCTTTTTAGGCTGCTTTCATTCATTCTACTTGGTTGTCAGCATGTTTCATTTGTTTCCTTTATAACTGTTTGTGAATTTTTGGTTCCTTTCTTTTCCTGCCTCTTTTTTTGTTCCCATTCCCTTCACGCACCCTATCAGCCCCTTGCTACAGCAAGGTCCTGTTTCTTTCTCCCATTTCTCCCCATACTTCATGAATTGAAGATCTCTGCTCTTGTTTCTTCTCCTGATGCTTTCATGGAATGTCCGATACCTTCCCTGCATCCCCTCACTCAAGGACTGTCCCAGCTTCTAAAGTGTGTTTTCCTCTTTACAGTTTCCCCAAGAGCTTATTTTTTGCCGTTTGGGTAGAGAGGCTGAGTTGCTTTCAAGCAACCTTCAGAGACTTAGTATGGGTCTGTTCTTCAGGCTGGCTTTGGAGGAAGCAGTGATCCCAAGTCGCCAGACTTGTTAGGCTCAGGTGCTGGTTACATATATAGTGCCCTCCCTTTGTTTTCAGTGGCTCAGTACTTAGATTTTTTACAGAAACTATGTTTTTGCTTTTCCAGATGCCTCTCAAGGCTTTTGAGCAGAAAGTAGTCCTTTAGTTAAGTGGGAAAAAACTAACAGAGCTGGTACACAGGACTCTGTATTGTTAAAATCTTGATAGGTAGGCAGTGTGGTGATTCTATTTGTACTACAGCAGTAAGGCTCCATTTGCTTTCCGTGTTAGAATTTGCAGGCCTTGAAACAAGTCCTAGAGGCTGTTGATCTCACAAAGGTAGCACTGGAAAATACTTGGAGAGCAAGTGCTGTTTTCCCCACCCTTCAATTTGACAGTTGGACCAAGCCTGTTCTGGAGAAGTCTTGTTGCTTGTTTTGGAAAGGTCATTCCCTTATTCAAATAGCAGCATGCAAGAACAGAAAACTCTTTCAGAGAAGAGATGCCATAGAAGATATCTTGTCTCTTATTATACCTGTCATCATAAAAATCTGGTAAATGAGTTTCCAGTTGCCAACAGGAGACAGAAATTACAGTGAACAATAAAAGGCCCATGGGAAGCGCCCAAGGCATTATCTTTCACACAGACCCAGAGCTCTTTTCTGCATGGCAGGAAAAGAACAAGTAAGTAAAACTTTATTATGCCAACAGTGGGGAATATGTGAAACATTAAGAAAAAGTGGAAGGTTGGGTTACTTGCTGTTCTTGCTGAAGTCAGATCCTTATCTCTGTGCGGACAGAATTAAAAGCAGGTTTTATTTACTTTCAAAAAAAAGAAAGAATCTGCTACTCCAGCATAGGAATACAAACCCGCTTTTGTTCCTTTGAGGTTAAAATTGCTTGGTTGAAATGGATAGTAGTATGTGAAAAGCCGTTGGAGCACTTGTACATTCACAGTTGTAATTTTTCTTTATGTAGTTCTTGCCTTTGCGTGGTGACTATGTCAGTCTTGGAGGTGGGATGTTACCGGTCACTGAAAATGTAAGTGGAAAGGCAGTGGTGGGCCGGCCCTGAAGTAGTGTTTTGCTGAGCAGGACATGAAATAGTTTTGTTTCGTAAGATTTCTTTGTCCCCTTAAGGCAGCTTGGAACTCAAGGCCATCAAAGCTGAAAGTAGCTTGTACCTTTTATTATGGGTCTAATGTAACTGATGACCTGGCTGAAGGGGCAAGGGGATTCTGATCAAATCTTGAACTGAAGAAAACCAGTTAGAGATTAGTGCTTATTTGTCAAACTTTGTCTTTCAGGAAAGAGTACCTGGGAACTTTATCTTGTGTTATTAGTAAAGAATTCAGTTTGTGCAGGTTTGTGTTTGGATTTTTTATAATGGTGGTTGTGGATTTTCATACAAAGTACTGGTACTATATTATTCTATAAACATACTCGCGTGCAGCCGTGTATTTCTATAAAATTTGTCAGGCAAGAGAAGTACATGTCCACCTGATGGCTTTGACCTATCTCTCTTTGAAACAATGTGCTTGCATGGCAGCTTGGCTTGGCAAGATTTGCAGGCTGGGGACAAATTTACCTGCTACTTGGTGTCTTTCTGACGGGATTCACTGTCCAGCATACTGTAGGAAGCTTTTCTAAAGGCACCAAATTTGTGCAAGCCTGAGCTCACACACGAGTTGCTTCTGTTCTTCTGTCCTTTCCATTTCTGTCTGTGGGTTGTCAGCGAGGTGGAGCCACTTGGTGGCTCCTGAGAATCATTATGCTTAAGCTGCAGCACATGCATGTGTTATCACAGCCTGGTTGCACAGGCTATTCAGCTCTTGGGCCTGATCCTTGTGAAGGAAGAAACTGAAGTGCTGCTTTTGGATGCCCTTACCTGCAGCAGCCTCTACAGGAGCTGTCTTTGCATATGGAAATTAGTATGGCCTGACTGGGAGACATAACTGTGCAGGACAAGAGCAGCTGCCAGTGTAAGCATTACTTCTGTGTGTGCAAGGTCAGCTTGGCAGTGCCAGTGCTGGTTCAGGGTTGCTTTGCACAGGAACACATGGATGTAATTAGTTCCCCTCTGCCTGACTGTGTGCAGGTATCACTGCCTGGGAAATTGCTATGTATCACAGCTCCCAATTTGTTGTTTCCCTGTACAGTGTCTATTTTTGGTCTAAAGAGCTGCTTGGCAGTATGGTGAAGGGCATTAGTGCAGCAGTGGCTCCAAGAGTGCCTTGGGGTCACATATAAAGCCATTAGCTCTGAGCCCTCCCTTCCCCAAGCAGGCTTCCTGGTGTGTCAGTAGAGAAGTGGCCTTAATCTCTTTGAAATTTGCTGACTAGCAGAGTCCTGTGATGTTAGGATCCTTAACCTCATTCCAGCATTTTCATCAAGGAGAACTACTTTTGTAGGAAGACGTTTTTCCTATGGTTGCTCTTGGTAATGGCTTCTTTGCCATTCCATTGGCTTCAGTGTTTCCCAAGCAATGTTTTTCTAAAGTGGATGGCAGCCTGGAGAATTGTAGGGATAACACTTGTGTCAAAGCTTGGTGCTGCAGCAAAGCTGAGGGCTGCATTTAAGGTACTTGAGCTTGTCTGTAAGGGGAGTGGGGAAAGGGGAAATAGAAGGAAGCTTCATTTAGTGGAAGAGGTGCACTGACAACTGAATAGGGAGGAAGACTGCTTCTGTACATTGCATCAAGTCCATCAGACTGACCAGCGGTCCTACCTGGGGCTCTGCACTCCTGTTTTCAGTCTGTGAGCTTCATAAGGCTTTTGTAAAATAACTTTATAGAAAGCACTTTAAGTTCATTTTTGAATTAATTGTAGGAAAGGTTGTTGAGTGAAATAACTGCAGATTGTAATAGTCTTTAAGCTACTGGACCTTTTAAGTTGCTGCAAAATCTGTCTTCGTAGTAGTACAGGGTTTGTGAAACACAGGTGTAGATATGTTGGAAGCTCATCACTTTGCAGTCCCTCAAGTGTAGTATCATCAATATGGATTTCCCTTGATCCTTTGCCATGTGACAGAGAATGTTTTCTGTCTTGTCACTTGCGTGTGCAGTAGCAAGTCTTTAGATGTGCAGCTCCAGCATTTTGGCGTTTGAAATCTTGTGGCTTTCTGAAGGAAATGTCTTCCTTACATGCTGTAGGATGTGCTTGGCTGGGGATGATGAGTTTGGTTGAGAACATTGCACCAATATGTTTTCCACACGAAGGGCTGCTCCTGCATCAGCAGCTGTTTCTTCATACTGCTGTCTTCTGCTGTGCTGTCCTCTGCCGGTTCTCTTGTTTCCTTAAGGAGAATGCTCACTAGTGAGCTGATTCATCAGCCCAGTGATTAGCTGTGCTCAAGTGAGTCCTTTCCTCAGGCTTCAGAGGATTGTTCAAACATGAACAGGAGTGGATGGGACTATGTTATTAGTGTACTGCTACAGTCAGGATTTATCCTTGGTGTTTCTGAGAAGCCTGTTATTCCATTTGAAGGTGGAACCATTTCTATCCTCTTTTGCAGACACCTGCCAAACTTGCTTAGTCTGTTCCCTGCATTTTGTTACCTCCGTAGTCCATTCCCTACATTTTCCTTTCTGATTACTCTCATCCCTACCCTGCAATTTGCTTGTGCCCTGTTCCCTGCTGTTTGGACCCATAAAAGAGAAGCCAACAGCCTGAAAGATTGCCTTTTCCCCTTTTTGTCGTGCAGCTCTTTTTTCCCTCTTTGGGGAGAGAGCACAGACGTCCGCCAGGGTGTGTGAGTATGTGTGAGATCTGGTGTCTCTTCAGATTTCAGTGGCTGATGTATGCTTTTGGTTGGGAGCATAGAGCAGCATGCACATCTAGTGCAGGGCCTGGGGAAGTGCAGCAATGGAACAAGAAATTAACTGAAAAATTATTTTAGTCTCCAGCAAGATTTGAATGGGTTTTTTGCCTTTCTAGGGCAAAAAAAGCTTTGGTTTTGGGGAAGTCTTTTTTCCTTATGTCAGGATGAGCCTGGATGTGAGAAAATATTCCATGCATCTGTGTCTCCTTTCTGTATGATCTAGGTACTTGCCTAACCTGTGGAGCATGGGAAAGATCAGGCAGTAGATACCTTCTGGGTATGTATCTAGCAGACTCCTTGTGTGAGAGGCTGGTGGTGGTTCACAGCAAGGCCTTTGGGTAGTAGGCGCTCAGAAAAACTCTTGGTGGTGGTAACTTGCAGGAGTGCTCTGACTGCTGGGGGACCCAAGAAGACAAATCTGTAAAAAAAAAAAAAAGTCCACCCTTCTTAGCTGTTGGCTTCCCTTCTAGTTTGTTTTGGGCTAAGCTTTGCCTTTCTGGTGGATTTTGACAGCATTAGTCTAGCTGTAGATCAGTGCCTCAAGCAGCAGTGATTGTGTTGCCTGGAAAGTGTGTGTGCCAAAATGGAGTCCTAACCTTGCCTTAAACTCTTCATGTGGCTTGTGAATCACACAAAGGTCACTGCAAAAAGAAATCATCTTCTACAGCACTTTGGCTTGAGCCCTTGGGATTCAGATCCTGAGAGGCTGATTAGTATCTGAGTTTTGATAGTCTTTAGATGTTTGAATGTCACATTTGAGAAGGAAGGGAAAAAATACTGTATGATGTGTTCAGACTCAGGATATTGCTCAGGCTGGAAGTCAAAGGACTGTTACCGTGTGCTTCTGTGTCCTTATCAGTTGTTGAAGTAAACATGCTAATCCCTGTTTTTTCTGGGACTTGAGGTGCTTACAACCGCAAGAACAAAGGTACGTATTGTATGGAAGACTGGAAAAGCACCTGGAGCAGAAGTTTATCGTATCTACTGCTTACTGTTTTTGTCTTGATAAAACTTTTAGAAGTTCCCAGTGTTGGTCTTTTGGCTGGGATTTTGGAGCTGCCTTCTGTGGATTCTTCTCAATGGGGGAGAGACTGTCTTTGCCAGGGAGTTGTGGCTGTCTCTGTGTGTTAACTACATGCATAGTGCAGTACAAACTGGCCAGGAGATCACATCTCACTTTATCTCAATTTGTTCACTTAATTTTCTTTTGAATTTGAGTTGATCTACTCCCTAGACTGACAGTCTTCCCTGTGTGTTGTTGCAGATCTCTGCAGCAGGGAAGTTGTCTTGTTAACCTCTGCACTTTGGACTGCCGCCTTAGGGAAGTGTCAAATTATCCTCTTCCCTGCTTCACAGAGATGATGTCAGTAGTGTCTGCAAGGCTCTTGCGGGAACAAATTTCCTTCTTTTCTTGTTCACTTTAGTGACCTGTGCAACGTACTACCTGTGTACCCTCTTGACATGAGTGATGTCAGGAAAGATGGATGTTTTTCACCATCAACAATTCCAGGAACAGTCTAACGTTCATGGAGATCCTCTACTCTGGGGAAGAAGGCAGTCATAAGAGCCTTCTCTTCAGTTTTGCAGCTGCTTTTTGTCAGTCTTTGGTAGAGAGGCTTGGTCTGGTGGGACGCTATTGCTTTTGAGGCATGGCATGACCTACTGGGCACACAACTTTTATGTGTGAAGAGGCACAGTCAAAGCCACCTATCATCAGGTGGTACAACATCTGTCACTGAAATAAATATCAACAGCCCAGACCATGTACAAAAAACCAACTATCATCTGTGAAGTCCCGTGACTCTCAGTTTCCACCACTAGTTATAAGCTGATGTGAGGTAAGCAATTACAGTTTGGGTGATCAAGCTTTCCAAGGCTATCTTCTAAACATTTTACCTCCATGTAGTGGGAGTAACAAGAAGATAAGCTGGGCCTTTCCCACCTGTTGTTCCCTAGGCAGTGAGCACTATTGATTCCAGCGCAGTGCCTGGCTCAGGGTCGCTGTTACATCAACAGTGGGAGTAGCCCATTGTTAGTCCTGTCAGCTCTGGACTACTTAAAGGGAATTCTCTATCATCTTTGCTAGGTCCTGGGGATCAGGAGAGGTGCCTAGGATAGCAAATGTTACCCCAATCTTCAAAAAAGGAAAGAAGGAAGACCCAGGCAACTATAGACCCAGTCAGCCTCGCCTCCATCCCAGGAAAGATGGTGGAATAATGTAACGGGTTGAAACTAAAAGTGCTTTGTTCCTGGGTTTTGGCACCAATTTTGTGGTGGGTTCAGGACCACAATTTAAGATAAAGGAAAGCAAAGCAGTGAGGTCTCAATGACATCTTGGATAAATTTGCCAGACAATGGATGGCTTAGGGAAACTGCAGAAAGGTTTATTAACACTATATANAACTGCAGAAAGGTTTATTAACACTATATACAGAATGGAAGAAAAGGTTGTGCAAGTCAGTGCACACAAACTAGAAACTGTGTCATAAATGCCATCACACAATCTGAGAAAACTACAATGGGAGATCACTATAGTTTGGGCCTTGGTTCTTCTTTCAGTTTAGAGACCTGGGAAAGAGAGCATGGCAGTCCAGGATGGCCCGAGTTTCTCAGTGCCCACACCTGCATCCCTCGGTGCAGCCGCATGCATTTTGAAGAAAGAACCCAGTCTCTGTCTTTCAGATCCAAGGTTTGAGGATTCTCAAGTCCTCCTGCTCTCTTCAGCTAAGCACGAAGGAGTTCTCCCCCAAAACTTAAGCGCCCCAGTCTTTCTCAGCGGCAGAAATGACAAACAGCCTCTCTTCCTGCTGATCAGTCTCTGCTGATCAAAATGGCGGCGGCCCAGCCACATGGTGCCAGCCACGTGCGGGATCCAAGATGGAGACCACAGCCGGCTCGGAGCGGCAGCAGCAGCGGGACCACTACGGGGCCGCAATGGCTTAGGAAGCTGTGCTCCCCGTTTTTTTTCCCCCCCACCAACCCAGGAACGGGTGGTGGCGGGTGCTCGCTTCGGGACCTCAGACTCCAAAAAGACAAAGAACAAAAAGCCTGCCCTGCTTTTTATAGTCTGACCTAGGCAGGCCCTTCTGGGGCAGGTCCCCCAGGACAGGCCCTCCCGGGGAAGGTTCCTGGGACCTGTGTAACTGGAAACAGGTGCCCTGGTACAGACCTTTCCAGGGAAGGATCCAGGACAGCGTCACCTCCCCCAGGACAGGTAACTGAGGGAAGAGTTCCTCTTGAAAGTAACACAACTTTTCGTTCTTCATGAAAGCACAACCTCTGCACATCTGAAAATTCTGGTAATTTTCAAACTGCAACAAACGATTTGTCCTAGAGGCTGTCTCCAGGCACATTAAGGACAGGAGGGTCATTAGGGACAGTCAGCATGGCTTCACCAAAGGAAAGTCATGCGTGACCAACCTGCCAGCCTTTTATGAGGGCATAACCAGGTGGCTAGATAATGGCAGAGCGGTGGATGTGGTCTATCTCAACTTGAGTAAGGCTTTTGACACAGTCTCCCACAGCATCCTCGCAGCCAAACGGAGGCAGTGTGGTCTAGATTTTTGGGCAGTAAGGTGGATTGTGAACTGGCTACAGGTAGAAGTCAGAGTAGTGGTCAATGGGACAGAGTCTGGTTGGAGGCCTGTATCTAGTGGAGTGCCCCAGCGTCCCAGGATGGTGCTGGGACCAGTCCTGTTCAATCTATTCGTTGATGACATGCTGTCTCTCTGCAGATGCAGCATCAGCGCCCTGTAGTGTGGCTTGAAGGATCTTCTGCACCCTTCTTTCTTTCCTAGCAACAAGTACAGAAAAGCAGTGTGCTTACTGCTCTGGAATCTGAGGTATTAATGCAGGAACTTGCTGATGCTGAGCATGAGGGAGAAAGGACAAAGGGAAGTGTCCATTCCCTCAACACCCGCGTTCCCTCAGGAGTTAGATGTGAAGTCTGAGGGCAGGAAGTACAGACTGCCAAATGTGTCTTTGAGTCTGGTGTTTGTGGCCCATGTTAAGGAATCAGCTTTTATCTGTGGGTTTGCTGCATGGGTTTGCTTAGAGAAGCACATCAGAAAACTACTGCTTGACAGCAGGATGTGAATGGCTCTGTGTCTGTAATAGTAAATGGGTTATACCTTGGTGTTATACTTTGGTGTATAGTGGTTATAGTTTGAGCGTTAACAGAAGGAAAGCAGGGGCAGAGCCCAGTTCATTCACAGTGCATGTTCCTAGGCAAACTTTTCCTGACGTGCTTATTCTGCAATTTAATCCACCTTTGAAGAGGGATTCTGGTTCACAAAAGGTAGACAAATTGTCTGAAAAAGAACTCCGTGGATTTTAATTGGATACGCTGTCCTGCCTTCCATAGAAAGGGTTAAGCAAACCTTAACCATAACTTTATTTTGGCTGCTGTTTTTTTGTTTTGTTAATAACCAGATAGGATACACTGCATTTGATTTTTTTTTTTTTTTTCCCCCCTAAGTTTTTTCAGTGTTTCTGTTGCCTTGCTTTGGGGTACTTTGAAGGAACTGGGTTTTTGGTGGTAGAGGTGGATTGGGCAAGGATGAGAATTTCCATTTTTTCCCCTTGAATTTTATATGACTGTTGAGGAGAGGATTTTTCAATTAAAACTATTTTTAATTTGTCTTTAGTTTTCTACAGAAGACTAAAATGAAATCACAGCTGCATGGGGAACATATTAATCATGAGAGAAAACATTCTAGAACTGTATAGAAGACTTAGTTAAAAGCCTGTGGAGCAGCCTGTTTTTAAAATTGCAAAAAATTAACCTGAAATCTTGCTGGCTTCCATAGTGCAGTAGTGATGCAGTGCAAAGTGTTTGAAGACAAACATACAAGGGTCAGTCTGAGATTGCAGTAATTACGGTGTGTATGTTTGGAACTTGGAAGGCCTGTATGTTTTTGAAAATCCGTACTTTTACCTTGTGGCGTGTTGCAGACTCAGGTGAAAGTACCAAGAACCTGCCACTGACCGCACTTACTCATCTGGTACCAGCGTGTGCGCTGACATGCGTCTGTTACAGTTTTGTGCTTTGGAGTCCGTCAGCTTTCTGTTGTTCTGACCTGGTGAGCTGTCAGTATGTAGGTAATGCCACTGGAGTCAAAACACAAGAGGGTATGGCTGAGCAATGAGATGTGTTTCGAAGTAGGGAATACATGGAAGGGTCAGAAGACCTTATGCGCAGTTTAAGGTTTATATACAGAGGTATGTATTCTTTTTCTCCACCCCTACTCCAGCTTTTGCTGTCTTGATGAGTATGTTAACAGACCTAGTATAATGCAAAACTCTAAAATAACTGTGGGTAGACAACAGATAACACAACCTAAATTTCATGCTCTATAAAGTTAGCTTAAAAATACAAGGGTTTTTTCCTGGTTTTCAGACTTACCCTACTTTCTGTAGTTTGCTGCAACTAGAAGTTTCTTTGACACAGTTCTACTGTTCTTCTGTATCTGTCATACTTCTTTCCATACAAAGAACTCACACCTTTGGATAGTCTGTATTCTGTCCTTGAAAAGAAATCTTCAGCGAATATGCTATAATGAAAGAGAATAAGGAAGAAATAAGTAGAGCTGTTTATTGCCTTAATATTTGTATGACCTGACCTGCTGCTGGTGCTGCTGACTTAAGGTTTTGCAGAAGTGAGATGTGTCCTGGAGTTGGGAGTGGTGGATGTGTTTTGCTTTTAACAGCTAACCCACGAGATGTGTTGAGGTTGGGAGGTTTTGGTTTGTCTTTTGTTTTGGGCTGCATTAGACAATTAGAAATACTGAAAGGGGACAGTTTAAGTCTGAAGTGTTGCATCTAAGCAGAAAGACAAAAAGGTTATGCTGAGGAATTTGCTTTCTGCACTCATGTTGGTTGCCTTAGTTTGTGTTGCCTTGCTGTTTTTAACTGAAACTGAGGAAACATTGTTCTGTGTGCACTCATAACCTTTAGACTTGCCAGGTGGAATGGGTGATGTGCTGTACTTGTGTCAGTGCTCATGCAGCTAGGAGACTGATAAACAGACTATGCAGGAGAATATGTTTTCAGGTAATGCTTCATAAGAGATTGTGTTGGATTTTTTTATATACTTAAAGGAATAAATATAGAATGACCCAAGTGCTAAAAATAACCACTTGCATTGAGGTTACTATTTTCATTTAAAAGAGATATTTTGGGTGTCATATCTGCTCAGAATCATTTTGGCTGCACTGATTTTGAGGGAGAAACAAGTCAGCTGATCTTGGAAAACAGCTTATCTTGATTTGATTCAAGAGTGCAAGTGTGGGAATATAGCAGATGCCGAGGAAGAGACTTAATGTGAGTAATGGAATGAGAACTTGGTTTAATTACTGCAGCTGTTGAAGCTGGGCATTCACAATCTCAAGAGATCAGAAGGCTGCTCAGCTCTTGTGTTTAGGTGGGGAAGAAAGATACTAAATACTGCAATCAAAATCTATTACATATCACTGAAAAGATGATCCCTGTTAGGAAAACTGCTTGCACTGAGTGGCTTCAGTTAGTGTAGGACATAGTAGTTCTGACATCCATTTAAGTGTGAGATAAGGGAATGAATAATCTTCCAAAAGATCTCATCTTAGAAGCTGAGATTTCCATAGGGGAAGAGTGGGGTTTACTTGAAATGGATTTTGAAGTAGTTCTCAATTTGCAGATGATCTGCTATAGGCATCATTCCTTGTGCATAGTTGGCCACTTGATTATGTTCTGAATAGTTCTTTGAGAGTTGTGGTGTGAGAATGAACTGGTGAATAAGTTGGCTTTTTTAAATTGGTTTAAGATTAGATGATTACTTCAGTACCTTGTGCAGAACTTCAACAATGTCAGTTCAGTGCCGTACTCCTTTATGTACCAGCTGTGCACGTTTCAGTACGCAGAAACCTTGAGATCACCCCAAACAAGTGCACACTACCCACAGTCAGGTGCTGTGAAGAGGTTGGGGCTTCTTGGGCATCTACAGGTTGTACAGCATCAGCTGCTGGTTTGTGGCAGTTGGACCAGACTGTTCCTACAGACCATTCCCACTGGGTGTTTCAGTGTTGGAACCACATGTGCCGTCTTAGCCATAGCCTCCCATTCTGTGATGAGCATGTTCTCTTGTCTTCTCAGTGGTGTTGCCAGGGCTGCTTCTCCCTTAGAACTTAATAACAGGTCAGATGTAAATTGTGGTTTAGACATAAAAATAGCCAGCACCTGCTTCAGTCGTGCTGGGCTGGGGTGAGCTGAGGCCCTGCTGCTGCCTGTGCCAAGCCTTGGGGCTGGCATGAGCGAGAAGGGTCTGCTGAGGTTTTCTCTGCCTGGTGCAGGTGGAGCAGCCCCAGCTGCGGGGCGGAAGGTAGACTATCCCCTGGCAGGGTTTGTTGGTTGGACTTCTGCAAGACTCATTAAACACCCGTGCTGTGTGACCCTTTGATCGCAAGTAATTTGTCATCTCAGCCATGTGCTTTTCTATTTGACTTGGGTTTTTTCATCTGCTTTTAACCTCTAGTGTTGCAATTTACTCTGTTGCTGTGTTTGAACAAGACCAAACTAGGACAATGTAAACATCATGCATTCCCTCACGGGAGTTACGGGAGTTGCACTGGTTCAGATTACAGCTAGTTCAAGCTTCAGCAGGCTTCTAGAAATGTATTATTTATGGATATTTCTGATTAATTAAAAGTGCTGTGAAGATGGAATTAAAAAACATGTGTGTGTAAAAAAAAAAAAAAAAAAAAAAAAAAAAAAAAAAGAGTTACCTATTAGTTGAAAGGCTCAGTGCACAGGCATTCCTGGAGAAGATAAGCCAGGCCTTCTCTGCCATGGCTGCAGCCTGTTGAAACTTTTGTGGATTTCAAATATGTTTTATCAGCTACTGTTCCTTGGAAAACAGTCTGTATAACTATAGTATTAGTATGCGTATCTGTAACTTGTTTTGAGATTCTGAATTGGTAATATCCAAAATTATTAACCTGCAAATAACCAAAATTATTCACTGCAAAATAGCCTCATTCATAATGAAGAATAAAGCCACTTTTTTCATGAGGTGTAGATGTGTTTAACTGTTCTTTCCTTGTTTGTGCTGCTGAATGAGATATAGATGTGTCTGGTTTCACTATTGCCTGTTCAGATCTTACTTGCAACAGTCCATAGTTTTAAAGCTCTCTTTAAAAAGGCTTTTACTTAATGTAAAAGAAGTGGGTTTGGGTAGGGAATAGACTTTTAACTAGTTCAAGTGCTTTAGAATAGACTTTATTTCTAAAATGTCATTGTTCTTAACTAGATTGCAGTTCCAGATGCTTTTCATTTCACTTGCATTTGGATTATGACTGGTGCATAAACAAAAGTATGTGTAGCATGTATGAAGTCAGTTTAGTCTAACCAGGGTGAGTAACTACTGAGGAGGAGGATTCTCCTGCTACAGCTAGCTGCCACACAGATTTGTGCCCAGTGCTAGGCTGTGTCAGTGTCCTGAGGTTTGCTAGTGCTAGCTCTGATAGCAGTAGATGCTTGGCAAGTAACTTGGAAGCTTCAAGAATATCGAGCATCAAGGCAGAGGGTGAGGAGGAGAGTAGTGAGGCAGATGAGGGACAGTATTGGAGAATATTTTTAGCCAGCTCTTCTTCACTTGTGACCCTGGTGGCATCTCTTGCCAAAAGTGACTTAATGTGGACGAGGTGGGTGAGGTCAAGGAGGTGGCATGAGTCTAGTGTGCTGGTACAGGTTGCTGTGAGTTGGAATCCTGATATCACTAACATTTGACCTACAAGTTTTCATTTTGGAACTTTACAAATCCAGGACCAGTACAGGGAAGGTGTTTCTGCCAAAGACTTGCTGCAATTCTCCAGTCTCATGAGGTAACTCATTCCGGTTCACTTTATCTGTGAATTTCTAAGAAAATGATTAATTTGGAGTACTTGGAAAGTCTTCGTTTAGAAGATCAAAGCATAAAAGTTAATGATCAGTTGCTTCCCATTAGTGGGTAATTATGAAGAACTGTGATTTAGGATTCTTAATTTTTTTTCCCCTGACAGAAGGCCATTTTAAAGACTTACAGCTCTTAAAGCTATATATTGATTGCACACCAGAGAAAATGACAGAGCAATAGGAAGGAATCTTGTACAGTCCCAGCTGCTCAATGGAAGCTTCCCCTGGACTCTCAGCTCTGTGGTTTTGGGGCAGGGCACAAAATGAATCTTGTGGAGGACCACTGTAGTGAAAGAAGTGTGTCATTATGAAGATCAGACAGACAAAATCAGTGGAGAGTGTTTTGCAACTTGGTTTTTTCAAAGCCTTGAAACGTGGAAGGAGGGAGGGAAATTAGGAGAGTAAGCTTTATCCCTTTCCCTCCAGGTCGTTCTCATGGATGTCTTGTCCCTCAGCAGCAGTTCTCTTGTATTTGGGTGCTGTCTGGTTGCTGTGAAGGCAGTAGCTCTGTGCTAGGTAGAACTGCTTTCTTCTGATGTAATGGGCATATTCTAACCAAAAGAATATTCCAGTGTTTTTAAAAAAAAAACCCCAAAACTCTGCAGTTACTCTGAACACTAGAATTCAGTTGGACTGAATTGGACTAGGCAAAAATTGTTTACTGTTAATAACCACTATAAAAACTAATTTGGGTTCTTTTTCAGAGGCTGCTTCTTTCCAGAAGCCAGTTTAGACAATTCCTTTATAAAACAAGGATGAGCTGGCATGAACATTCAAGATTGATTCACTAAGTTCTATTAATTAACCTAACAAAAAACAAACCAAAAAATGTTTCCTGAGCCCGATCACATTCTTACAATTTTATGCTTCTTTTATTTAGGGCTTTTATTGGGGGTAATTCATGCCAAAACGCTGCGGAAACCGGCATCTAAGAAGCTGAAGACAAATTACTAGATTTCTTGGGAATAAACCTGTCTGGACTGTGACAGGAGGTCAGGTTTCCCGGGATGGGCTACGCATGGTTGACGGCTATTCTGCCCTGGTTGTGCAGAGCCGCTGTGGTTTTCCCAGCCTGTGTCATTTCACAGGCCATGGTTTCCTTTCCCTACGTCACATTTTAGGCTAGGAGTGAGATGAAAACTTTCCAGCTAAGCACAACAATGTTATACAGACATCTGAGTTAACTTGCTAACGGTGTATCTCTCTTCTGGTCTCAAGTATCAGAGGAATGGTAGCCTCTTTAACCAATAATTCAGCGTCTTTCGCTCAGATCAGCATTGTCTAGGGCATCTGGCTGTGTTGATCTTGGATATTGCTTGCTGCTCCAGATGTGACATTGCAGAAAGGACCCTGTGCAGGTGCTTTAGCTCCAGCAGTTCGTAGATGGAAAATTCTGGTGCAATTTGCTGCCTTTAACACATTTATCAGGGATTGAAAACAACACATTGAGTTGGAAACTGGGGCTTCTAAGATGTAGGCAGGCTGTGAAGGTGTTCCAGCTGTGAAGCAGTGATCCCTAGCAGAAGGCTGTGATGGACAGCTGTGTTTTAGGCTGCCACAGCTGAACCTGCCGGAGGATTTTTATCCACTAGAGCTCTGGCTCCATAGAAGGGTATGGACAAGGTCATATGTAACCAGTTCTGCTGGTGCTCAAGGTCTGTTTTGATGAGTGAACAGAGAACTTGATGAAGTTATGAGACCACAGATATGTTTGTCCACTTTATTTTTGCTTTCCCACCTTACAGAGAAAAGCTCAAAACAGGACATCAGGACACTATCATATGCAAGATGGTCTGTAGGGAACAGGCTGTAGCTCTGTAAGGAACTGATCTGTAGGTCAAGCAGCCTGGTGGAAGATGCTAAGTTACTGATAATTCCTATGATGAGAAAGAAAACTGACCAGAAAATAGTTCATGTTTTTAATAAATTAATTTTTTTTAAAAGAGGAGTAGGCTACGTGGGGAAAGAAAAAAGAATGAAATGCTCCCCTTTTGAGATAATGCCTGAGACGGGGTTGTATGTGTACACTTGAGTCTTGCATGGAGTGCTGAGGATGCTTAACAGTGTTTTCAACGTGCTGTTATCAAAGTAGCTAATGGAAACATGGGTTTGGAGATTATCATAGAATTCAGTGCAAGGTACAATGCCAGAAGAGCCGTGTGTTTAAATGCTTGCTCGTGAAGTTATGTTTTCTTGGGGAGCACTTGGGATTTTAGCAGTGCCTGTCTACTTCCTATATCTGTTTAAGATGTTTCTCTAGCTATATCTTGGGGTTGCCTGTGCATTTTTCAGAGCCACATCCTGGTGGTGACTCGGCCATTGTGTGTTAGGATGGGTTAGCACATCGAGGCCTTTCTGCTCCAGGCAGTGATCCCCTTCCAGTGTCAAGCAGGGGCTTGTTTGTTCTACGTGTGTGATTGTACACGGCATGTTTGTGACTGTTGTGTAACAACTCCATAATGTTCAAATTACTTGTCAGTCGTTGTCACCTGCCATCGCTATTTTTTTGTATACAAGCCATTAATCAGTTAAAAAAAAGCAGATTGGTAGTTGCACTTTGTGTAGTGTTTTTATTGGTAACTTGCGGGATGTCTGTGGCCATCTCTTTTGGGCAGGATCATCACTGCTGTCACAGTTCCTCTACTGATACCCAACTTTGCATGCTTTTTCATATTTTTCCACATAGTATTAGATTAATGTTTGTTGCAAATCTAGATACCTGAGACACACTCACGTTTATTTCAGCCAAACTCCCTACGCAAACCAAAAAAGTCCCTGTCTCTTGGTAGCTTCAGGTCCTTTTTCTTCTTTGCCAGTCTTTGCCAAAATCTTGTGTGTGCTGTTAGTGAATTCTGTAGCCTTTCTTCTATATGGCAGATCAGACCACATCACAGAGTACTGGCACTAGGGTCTTGAAATGATTCTGTGTCTTCCACCTTTGTTAGAGGCTTGAGTTTGGCATATATTGGTTTGATAGAGCTGGCTTTCAGTTGAGAGGTGAGCAATTGCATGTGTTGGTTTTGTTGGACAATTTTGAAGACAAAGAATTGAAAAGAATAATGTATGTTTTCAAAATGTTTGCCTGGTCATCTGTTTTCCTTCTCTCTACTGGCAGTGGTTGAAGATGATACCCTTTGTTCCAAAAAACAGTAAATCTGTTTTGACATCGAACGGGCCCTGGGCAGTGTGCCAGCCCAGATGGACTTATAGCCTTTTATGAGGGTGTAACCAGGTGGATGGATGAGGGCAGAGCCATGGATGTCATCTATCTTGACTCAAGAAAGGCATTTGACACGGTCTCTCACAGCATCCTTGCAGACAAACTGAGGCAGTGTGGCCTAGATTTTCGGGTAGCGAGGTGGATTGTAAACTGGCTACAGGGTAGAAGTCAGTGAGTGGTGGTCAATGGGACAGAGTCTAGCTGGAGGCCTGTATCTAGTGGAGTGCCCCAGGGGTCGGTGCTGGGACCGGTCCTGTTCAATCTATTCATTGATGACTTGGATGAGGGATTGGCATGCACTGTCAGCAACTTTGCTGATGACACAAAGCTGGGTGGTGTCGCCGACACCCCCGCAGACTGTGCTGCCATTCAGCGAGATCTGGACAGGCTGGAGAACTGGGCAGAGAAAAATCTAATGAGCTATAACAAGAGTAAGTGCAGAGTCTT
>VXBP01000083.1:72849-139620 GCA_013400115.1 Rhinopomastus cyanomelas | reverse complement strand
TGACTTGCTGCTAGAGATGCCATTAATCGTGTCTACAGGCCCAGAGCTAAGCTGAGTTCAGTACTGGTTACACCTGGTGGCAGACACCTGCTGGGCGTCCTAATAGGCACATTCATTTTCCTGTAGACCTCATGTCCTGGTTAAAATAAGCTGTAATTGAAGTGCTTGGTGTGATTTTTTTTTTGGGGGGGGTGTGTTCTTATGTATTTAAACTTTGCTAGAGGGAGTAGTTAAGGGGTAAAGAAAATACATACGTTGGCTTCTACAGTACATCTGACTTGTTGGCAGGATGTTTGCAGAATACTTCCTTTTATTTTTGAGGAAAACCAGGTTTACAGTGTGATAAATCTGAGTTTCACTGGGGGTTTGTGCTTTTTTTTGAGTTTAGTCTATAGATTTCTGCGTGAAACTTCTGTGGCATAAGGCTTGTGAAATTAGATTAACTCATTTTATATGGGCTACCTCTGGGTAAAGTACGTCTCCAGATATGTGGAAAGCGAGCTTGTGTCTGAAATATATCTCCAGTTCAGTAGTCTACAATTAAATAATGGTTAACTTAATTGCTTTAGGATCATAAAAACTGCTCTTAATAAAATATAGAGATTAAGTATGTGTTACGAGTGGATAATTGCTTCTGCTGCTTTTTCAGTAACTTCTATCAAGACTAGGTTTGTGGGTAAAAAAATACCTTTTGTTGTGCTGATTAGTAAAGAAAATAGGCTAACTTGAGCATGCAAGCCCTTTCTCTGCTCTCAGTAGAAGCTGCAATTTTACTACTAAATATAAGCTGAGAATAATTGCTTAAAATTTCATAGATCTGCGCCAGTTAGACCCTCGGAAAGCAGTTGGAGTTCAAACCAGTGGAGCAGAGCGTGGTATTAGCACATGGGAAGAAGGGTTAAGCAAGTATTTTTCTCCAAAGAAGAGAAAGATGGGTTATCTCAGTGAGAAGAGTTTGAGCTAAAGAATTCGTGACCCGGGTTAGCAGCTGCATGTTGTTTGCATTGTGTTTTGCTTCTAAACAAAATATTTTTACCTTCATTCATTGAAGAATGTCTTTTTTGCTTATAGGCAAATGAGAAAGCAAATATCTTGAAACATAAGCAGTGGTCCTTCCCTGGAGGGAGGAGATGGGGATTTTCCTGTTGCTCTGAGTGTTGCCAGGTGCCAGAAGTGCTCCCCAGTGGTGGTGGTAAGAAAACTTCCCCCACGTTTCTGTATTTGCGTTTTGTCTGTAGCAGTAAGATGCTTGTAGAAAAAAATGGGTGTTACAAATTCTGTTCTTTTCATAGAGCTGTATGAATTGCTGGAAGAGGCGTCAAATGCCTCCCACTCTGAGAATTTTAATTTAGTGATGAGACCAGTCCTTCGGCTTGCTGCTTGCTCTGGTGTTTGCTTCTGCTCTTTTGTGTGCTGTATCAGTTGGTACTCATTGCAGCAGAGACTTAACCACAAATCTCCAGAGGACCCTCTAAATAACTATTGCTTCACACCTTAGATGCAAAAGGGAAACTATGGCCTTGGTGTTTTGAGGACCCCCTTCGCAGAGTTCTTAGAAATCTCTTGAATGCTAACTCTGGGGTCATCTTGGGCTGCCTTTAGTCCACACATCCTTAGATTTTGCCCAATAAGTAGATGTCAAAACGTTAAGTTATAGCAGTGCACTTCTTTCTTTTTGCTCCTCTTGTAGTGTCTCCTACAAATGGTGACAGCAAAAGTGGAAAGCTGATGAGACCTTTCTGACACAGCGAGGGGACAGGGTCTTTCCCGGGTGGGGCCTCTAACACTCTAAAAGTGCTTAGTATCAGATGTTGACATTTTAATGGTGATCTGATACCCTGTCCCTTCGTGGCGTGTTTGTAGTCTTTTTTTTAATAGGAAAATAATTTGCAAAGACAACATTGCTTTATTCTATGACCTTTCAAGGTCTATTGTAAGACAAGGAGTAGTTTGCCCAGAAGCTCTCATTTCTGTGAGATATTTATCAAAACTCTGATCCACGGGGCAAAACATAACGGATCAGCCACAGCCTGTGTTCAGGGCATGCTATATCCCGTTTGAAGATGTACATTTTCCTGGTGTAGAGGAATTTTAAGCATTTATCCCACCTAATTTATCATATTAGATGGGCAAATGACTACTTACTGTGAGTCCAAAATACTAGTGCCTCAAAATATGACCCAAAACTAGTTAATGCAGCTGAATCTAGTTAATGTTAACCATCTGTATCCTTAGTGGCTGGAAGGAGACTCAGTAGCTTGATCATTCAAGTAGTCTTGCTACGGTGTCACGGAGACAAACGGTTTTCGGAAAGCAGCTCTGCAGAATGCTTTCCCCACGGCGGTTTTGTGCAGTGTGAGCATTGCCCACAAACAAACAAAAGTCTGTTTTTGTGTTTCATAGAGTCACAGGATCATTTAGGTTGGAAAAGACATATAAGATATTGTGTCCAACCGTTAACCTACCAAGCCCACCACTAAACCCATGTCCATGCTCACACTTCAGCTTAGGTGGCTGCAGTTTCTGCTTTCCTTGTGATTGCCTGAAAAGGCCGCCAGTGTGAGTGTTGCTGAAAGGCCGAGGGGCAGGATTTAATGGATTGTGCACAGCTCTTGAATTCTAAAGCTCTCCTTCTGCTTGGTGAAGAGGGAACTTAGGCCTCTTGTACTCAGCCCTGCAGGCTGCTAAGCTTGGTGCCTGTGCCCCTCCTGTAGTGTGTCAGGCTGCCTTACCTCAGGTTGCTAGAACCTGCGAGGAGGAATAATCTAGAAATGAAGTGGATGGCCATCCTGGAAGCTGCACAGGTTGAATAGTCCTGTGAATAATTGTTTCAACATTCAGCTTCTTGATTGCTCAGATAAATCCTGAGCAGGTAGATATTAATCTTGATTGTTCAGATAAATCCTGAGCAAGCAGATATGAATATGGATGAGAGAAATTTTACTGAGAGATTTTGTGTCCCAGTGTATGCTGCTTCTGCAGAAGAAATCTCCATTTCATGAACCAAAGCACAACTGGCAGCAACAAGCACAAGGAGCGCTGAGGGGGCTCATTTGCCATAGCAGCTGTCCCTTCATGCATAGGCAGAGGCCTTACACATACCATCTGCTGCTATTGTCCTTATTGTGTCTTCAGGAGGTGAGTTTTCTTCCTTAGACTTGGCAGAATCACAATTGCAGAATCACAGAATTATCAAGGCTGGAAAAGACCTCCAAGATCATCACGTGCAGCCTATGACCTAACATCACCACAGTCACCTAGACCATGGCACTAAGTGCCACATACAGTCTTGCCATCCCTGGAGGCGTTTTAGGTGATTCCACCATCTCCCTGAGCAGTCTATTTCAGTGTCTGATCACCTTTTCTGTGAGGAAGTGCTTCTTAACATCCAAACTCAACCTCCCCTGGTGCAGTTTCAGGCCCTGCCCTCTTGTCCTAGTTGCCTAGAAGAGCCCAACCCCCACCTGTCTACAGCTTCCCTTCAGGTAGTTACAGAAAGTGATAGGGTCCTCCCCGAGTCTCATCTCCTCCAGGCTAAACAACCCCAGCTCCCTCAGCCTTTCATCACTTTAAGATGCCGGTGCATTTTTCAGCACATGGGGACAGCCTGCTCCTATGCTTTTAACACTTCCCTCTTGAAGTGTGCCCAGCCTTCCTGGACTCCTAGAGACACTCCCAAGGGACTTTGTCAATCAGTCTCCTCAACAGGCCAATGTTTGCCCTCCAGAAGTCTAAGGTAGCAGTTTTACTGACCCTTCTTGTTTCTCCAAGGATTGAAAACTGAATCATCTCATGATCTCTGTGTCCTAGATGACCTCCAACCTTTTATCTCCCCCATAAGATTCTCCCTGTTCACAAGAAGCAGGTCCAAGAGGACACCTTCCCTGGTGGGCTTCCTCACTAGTTGTGTCAGGAAGTTATCTTCCACCCACTCCAGGAACCTCTGGGACTATTCTCTCTCTGCTGTATTTTATTTCCAGCAGATATTAGAAAAACTGAAGCCCCCATAAGCACAAGGGGCAGCAATTTTGAAACCTCTCTCAATGGCTTATTAAAAAGTCTCATCTGCTTTGTTATCCTGGTTGAGTGGTCTATAATGGATTCCCACCACAAAATAACTCTTGCTGACCTTATTCTAGATTCCCACCCATAAGGACTCAACCCTATCCTCACCCTCATTAATTCTGTGCTGTTATATGTCTGCCTAACATAGAGGGCCACTCCACCACCTCTTCCTTGCCTGCCCCATCTGAAAAGTTGATGCCCATAAATTGCAGCACTCCAGTTGTGGGACTCATCCCACTAGGTTTCTGTGATGGCTACCATATCACTGTTTTCCTGTTGCACAGCAGCCTCCAGCTCCTCCTGTTTATTGCCTGCTCTGTGTGCATTGGTGGATAAACATTTCAGGGAGGGAGCAGAGTAGAGTTTTCAATGTTGAGGAGTGGTACGCCTGGTTATCTATGATATGCTGCCCCATAAGTGTTGGGTTACTACACCCAGAGTTCTGACTAGCAAGGCCAGTTATGTCCCCTTCCCCTTTCATATCTAGTTTTCAATGAGCCTTGCTAACTCCTACCCAAAAATCCTTTTCCCCCTCTGGGACAGGTGCATCCCACCTGATGCCTGGGGGCCGGGTGGAAAAACACAAAGCTCTGTTTGTAACACCAGTCTTGAAGCCATGAGTTCACCTGATGGCTCTTTTTGTTCATCTCCTCATTTGTGATGGCCACTGAAGGGATGGAGGAGAAAAATACCTGTGATCCTGATCCTTTAAGCAGCTGCCCCAGAGTTCTAAAACCTTTTAATTAATTTTGGGTTTAATCAATTTTTTTAAATCAATTAAAAAATCAAATAATTTTAATGAATTTAAAAAGTAGTAACAATTGTTGGAACATTCAGTTATGTAAGCTTGTGTGACTGGCACAGAGAAACAAACTTCTTTGAGACAGCTGTGGACATAAAGATACAGCAGGCCCGACTAAAACAGCTCACGAAAGCAGTCGCAATTGTGAGAGTTTTCTGTAGTCCAAGCAAGGAGAAATGTAAAATGTGTTGGGGAACCTGTGACATTGTCTGCTGTCAATTTAATTTACCAACATGGGCTATTTCAAAGCTCTAAGACAGAGACTTCTTCACTGGCAGACAGATGTTTGGAAAAGCTGCTACCAGAGATTCGATCCCTGCTGTTAGTCTAGGGCAGTGTAGCTTTAAAGCCAAGAGCTGATTTTGCACAACATGCAGCACTCTTCTGTTTGTTTTTAATACAGTGCAGTGACTCGGGACACTGAAAATGAGAGAGGACTAGTTTAGAATCGAGTGAGAAGGTCTGGATGTGTTAGGTTAGGTGCATTATAGCATGGAGCACTTCTCTGCAACATGGAAGGTGTTCTGAAGTCTTTCAAGATGGAGCAAATACTGTTTCTGTGTCCATCACTTCAGTGTGTCTTCTCTAAGTATTGAGCCTGTGTATAAGATGCAAGCACCAGAAGATAAGCTCTTCTTGCTGTGTCTTTTATTTGGAAGAAGCAGATTTGACGACTGTGAGTTACACTTGCTTTTGCAAAGTGCTCAGACTTCTCAATCTTTCAAAAGACTTGGATTGCATCCTGCTATCTCTATTCCCCAGAAAGCTTAGGGAAAGAACAGTCTTGTCAGGGTGATGCTGCCTATTCTCCTACCTGGGACCCTGCACTGTTCAGACCTGCAAGGGTGGTCACTGCTCTGGGCTGGCATAGCGACAGCGAGCTTGGGAGATCAGCGGGTGGGAATCAAGGACCAATAAACTGTGTCTCCGAGGGATGTTTTGCTCTTTTGGGATTGTTTGTCATTTTTGAGAACAAAAAATAATACAAACTGAAAACTTTCTTTGCAAGATGCTACGATGGCATTTACTCTTACTCCTTTGTACTTGTTTGGAAAATGTCATTGCTACTATGGGAGCAATTGCTTTCACACTTTTTGGAAGTTGTGAAGGCCACACATTCAGGACATTTGACAGTGTTTTCCAAAGCAGCAGAAAGTACAGATGGCAATATGACTGCTGTCCCAGTGTGTGTTTTGGGACAATACTATTATGCCTTATCAGCAAGGCCACTTTTGTAGTGGCAGTTCGTTTGGCCAGTGTCTGCCTCATGTTGCCCCTGTGTTTCCCCTCTTAAGAGCATCCATTTCCAACTTAGTCGTGGTGTTCAAGTCTAGTGTGACAGGTAGCCTGATGTACAAATGAGGCTTGGCAAAAAAACAAATGTTAAATGTAATATGTATCTTGTTGATAGCAGACCTAGGACATGCTGACCTTAAGCAAGAGGTAAGAGTGAGCCCTTACTAATACCTGTAGAAGTAAAGGCATGTGAACCGTCGGTCAAACCAGGTGTAGGATAAGCTCCCAGTTTCCTGAAAGTAATAAACTTAGTTATAGAAAAATAGTTGTTACTACCACAGTGAAGTTTTAATTACTACAGTTATTCCCAGATTCTGGCTTACAGTAAAAGGAATTAATTTTATTCATGCCATTAAAATTCACGTTTAACGGGCTTGAGAGTGAGCAGCACAGATTGCAGACTCAAGAAGCCATTTTACATTGCAGAGTAAAGAGCATGAAGGTTCTTCAAGGGGAAGTTTAGGCTGGATATTAGAAAGCACTTCCTCTTGGAAAAGGGTGATCAGACATTGGAATGGACTGCCCAGCGAAGTGGTGGAGTTACTATACCTGGAGGTGTGTAAGGAAGGACTTGATGTGGCACTTAGTGCCATGGTCTGGCCAATGTGGTGATACTAGGTCATAGGCTGGACTTCATGATGCCAGCTCTTTTCCAGCTTCAATAATTCTGATTCTTCTCATGTCTTGACTAGATGAATTGATTTTTTTTTTTTTAATTAGTCCTGGTAATTAGACCGATTTGTTGCTTTGATTGTTTTAAATAAAGCTAGCCTGGTTTTCTAGACTCATTGTCTATAAAGGTGTTCTGTATTAACATGTTGCGTCAAGCTGCTGGCAGTCTTTAGTATCCTTGAATATCTGATTTTTTGGGCATATAATTCAGATAAGCTATGGGTTATTCTGGTAGGTAAAAATGAATCATAAGAGCATAAGTGCTACTTTTCAAACTGTTAGTCTTCCTGAAGAACTCTTGCGGAGCAGTGCCGAGCTAGCAGTGGTAACATCCAGAATTTGAGTATGGCACACAGGCTTTCTTGAATATGAGGCATTGGTACAATAAACACCTTTGTTTAGTAATCAGATGATAAGTTTTAAAATTATAGAGAGCAGTTTTCGACCTGGCTGTCTGGCTAGTTTGAAAGGCTGCAAGCATCAACAGAAATGGATGCCAGCTTTTATACCATTACTTAACGTTCGTTTCAGTGCTTTGTAACGTGCCAGGTAAGAGAAAATAACCTCTGCTCCAGCCAACTTGTGCTTCTCTGACAAAAGCAGAAGAGATGTAGCATTGTAGAAATTGCCCATAGGCAGCCATCTGTGGGTTAGACCACTGGACAATATTAAGGCTGGTCTAGTATTGGTGCCATGGCACCTGCAGGACTGAGGAAGTAGTCAGTGTCAGTATCATTGTAATGTCCTTTTGTCTTGAGTCCAGTCAGGGACAGTTTACCTGAGATGATTATAAAAAGACCAGAGAGCGTCTGTGAAATGCTTTTCCTGTAGTAGCAGAAGCTGTGGAGTAGCTCTCATGCAAAGCTGCTGTCTGAATTTGCTGGTGCAAGGCAGGCATGCAGTTTGAGTGGGCTAGCCATTGCAAGGATCCTGGCAGCCTTCAGTAAAAGGATATTTAGGTCATCTCCCTCTCAAACAGTTCATTAAAAAGCTACTGTTCAGAAGAAACTGAACAACTGAAACTGAACCACGGTAACACTGACCAGTCCTTGATTTCTGATCTTTGTTGGCAGCATCTTTCAAAGACTGTTTGTTACCACAGAGGTTTGAATTAACCGTATGGACTACAAATGACCTATTTAGCAGTAGGATGCCAAGCTGCGAGGAGATGGCAGATCTTAAGAAGTGGAGGGAGCTGAATCACAGAATGGTAGGGAGGTTAGAAGGGGCCTCTGAAGATCATTTAGTCTAACCCCCCTGCTAGAAGAGGAATGCAGTAGTCCATTTCAGGTCTTTCTGTCATGTCGATTTTAAAATTAGATGGGCTGCTGGCAGAGTGGCTGCTAGTCAGTTTCTCAGCTGAATGGCCAACAAGTGCCTGAGCGATAACAAAGTACGGACTTCCTGCTTCTGTGTCCACTTCTAAGAGAAATGTTTTTAAGAGGTGGGATATGATATTGTATTTGTAAAGTGTTCTGGTTGTAATTTATAAAGGTTTCACTGTGTGCAAAAGTTCTGTTCATGCATGTGCAGTTTAGCCTTGTGTTCTAAATGTGGTCTTCAAATTTGTGTTGGAGCGAAGATTGTTTCTTTTTGTGGTGGTTTGTTTGGGGGGTTTCAGGAGTTTTTTTCCCCCCTGTTGTTCAAGGGAGAGGAGTTCCAATTACACTGAAAAAATTGTGTGCTGTGTGGCTGCTGCCAATACACAATTCAGGCCAGAAGGGGCTGGTGATCTTGCCTGAAAACTCAGAACAAAAAACCATTGTCCAGTATGTATTTGGTTTTGCTATCAGTCTGCTTGATAGTCCCCTGTATCTTTTTTAAGAGAGAGCTGCTTTTGTGTCTATGCAAAGAGATCTGACCACAAGATCACGATTGTGTATATGCAAAGAGAGGTCTGACCACAAGGGTAATTACGAATTCAGACTGATAAGTCTGGAGAAATGTTTCTCAGTGGAATTATTTGAAAGAAGCATAGACATTGTGTTCAGGTAGGAGCACAACTGCTGCTGATGGCAGCTGAGGTGACAGGAAATAGAGCAAAAGTTGGATCCTGTACAAGAAAGGTGGGTGCTGATGTGGTAGCGCTGCACAGCTCTACCTTTCCTGTGTTCTTACCCTTTGGGCTGAGAATGGCGCACTGCACGCAGCAATGAATGAAGCAGCATTGCACTGAATGTTGTCTTCCACCTCAGCCAACTGAAGCTTCTAGGCTACAAATTCGGGTCATATGAACCAACTGAGAAGCTGCTGGGGTTTTCCAAGCCATGGTTTTCACCTACTAGTCTTTCCTGACTGCAAAGCAATGAGGCTTTATCTCAGGCTGCCTTCGTGACAATCACTCACCCCTCAGAACACCTACCACTTCTAGTTTTAGTGTCTTATCTCCCTGTCTCCCCAGTGAAGGAAATATTCCAAACAGAGAGATGTCTCAATGGCATTTTTGTCTTTCCTCCCTCTCCAGGTAGCCTGTATCTTACTTCCCTGCTCTTGGGTTGAATGTTGGAAAATTTGCTAGTGGCAGTGTAGATTTAGGTGGCCCTGCTCTGGCAAGGGGATTGGACTTTTGAGGTCCCTTCCAATCCCGAATGTACTGTGATACTGTGAAGACCTATTCTTGTCTATGTGACAAGTGTCAGTTTGGTGACAGTAGGTTGGTTGGTCTTTCTCAGTTGTCACAGATCCTTCAACAGTAATGGAGACTGTAAAGTTACAAATGAGTGGCATATATTCTACTTCTCAGCTGTCTTACAGCTCCATTATTGGTGAGCTGTGAGTGGTTTGGAGGGTGAAATAATGCAAATGCATGCATCCTGGGGCACTTCTGAATTTAGTATGGCAGAGCACTTGCATGGGAAAACCTTTCTGCTATTTCTGCTTGGTTTTGCAGCTGAAGTTTTTCCTCTGTAGTGTCATCTGAAGTATTTGCTTTATGCATACTTTGTGTTCTTCCAATTACTTCTTATCATTGACTATTTATTTAAAGTCCAGATTCTTTTATCAAACTCTGGAGGAGAAGCACAAACTGTAAGCAAGGAAAACCAATGTGTGGAGTATTGCTTCTCCTATAGCCTGCTCTTGAGAGGAGATAAAAGAAAGCTAGTACTATCTTCTGTACTACCAGACAGCCTCAAGAGCCTACCTGCTTGCACTTCTATCAGTGACCCCAGTGTTATTTGGGACACAATCACAGAATTGCTTTGGCTGGAAGAGACCTTTGAGATCATCAAGCCTAACATTCAACTCAGTACTGCCAAATGTCCACTAATCCGTGTCTGTCAGGACCCCATCTACCTCACTTTTTTAATACCTCCAGGGATGATGACTCCACCACTACCCTGGACAGCCTGTTCCTATGCCTCATGACACTTCTCAGTGAAGAATTTTTTCCTAGTAACCAACTTAAACCTTTGCTGGTGGAACCTGAGGCCATTTCCTCTTGCAGCTTGTAACTTGTGAGAAGATACCGACCCTCACCTCACTACAACTACCTTTCAGGAAGCTGTAGAGCTGCAGAACAAATCGTGTTGCTCCTCTTTTTGTAGAAGGTAGTGGTTTATGTATTTAAAACTGAAAGCAGCTCAGCAGTTCTGAAAAAATAGACTTTGAATTTCTTCATAATTAGTGTGCAGTACTTCAGAAAAAACCTTTGAGCTTGGCTGAGGCTTGTATGAACACATAGGGCATTTGCTGAGACTTCATTTAGCAGCTGTTGGAAGCCTTTCCTTGTTCCCCCACAGCACATTTGCATGCTGACAGATACCTCCTGTTGGTTATCTTCGTTTATATTTGAGGGTTAGTTTTTGCATAATTTTTCCATCCAGAAAGCAAAGTATGTCATTGTTCTTACAACACTTATTGCAGATGATATCAGATGAGACTTTTTTGTTTATCCTTTATTTTGCATTGCAAGTAAGGAAACTGTGCCACAAACTGTTTTTCAGACTCAGAGTCTATTTGGAAAGAGATGGGTCTATGGATTTCAGAACGTGGTGTGCAGATGTACTAACGCTCCTGAAATTTCTTTTGTAGTTTATTTTTATCTGAATACGAAGGATGATTTCCCACTTGCCTTGACAATTCAGCCATTTGGGTTGAAGAGGAGCATTGTTTAGTCTGAGATGAGTAGACACTACTGAAGTTTTTCTTTAATAATGTTGCCAATCTCAATCTCTGATTAATTGCATAACATTGATCTGTTTTATACAATACTAGCAGCCTATTACTCAAATAATTTTGTATTAATCGGGCTTCTGTTAGATAACTCCTTTTTGTTATGTAAGGGCTGGTATTTTAGAATCACTGCTTAAATATCAGGACTATAGTTTTAGAATTGCTTTTATAATAGAAACACCGAGTAGGTCTTGCTCTGGATAGAGGCAATTATTGCAAACACTAAATAATTTTCTTTTTTCAAGTGAGAACTTTTGGTTAATAGATACTGTGGTTTGGAGTTTTATTTACAAAATCCTGAGGCTGTCCTGTGCCCAGTCATACTCACTTACATGCATTTTCTGCAATGAGTTTTGTGCACTGGGAAAGCATTTATCAGCAGTCCTGGAAACTGGTGGTTGAACTGCACTTATAAAACCATTGCAAGTGCTGGACTGGGCATGTCTGAAACTCTCCTACCATCTTGAAACTACATGTGCGTTTGTCTCATGGGCTTGGGGGGTTTATTTTACTATAATTCAATACAGTTTTATTTTTTAAACAGTGTGAGCTTCTCAAAATGAAATTGATCATCAGTAAAAATTCCTTTTGGAACCCACAGAAACTGATTATTCCCAAGCAAGGAATTTAGTTACAAGTGATCTCCTTTGCTGTCCTGGTTTGAATTGGAACAGAATCAGTTCTGTGTTCACTGATTTTACTTTTCTGCTCGGTCTCTTAAGTGACTGCTTTCCTAAGCTAACAGCTTATTTGTGCAGAGAGTGTCTGCTGCTACAAGTGGTAACACTGAATGTTTGCAGTTGCTGCCAGGCGTTGGTATGCAGAAGGGCTGTGGCTTATACTTATGCCTGTGGGCACCACGGTCTCTGCCCAGTGTTGCAGGGTCACAGAATGGTTTACATTGGGAAGAACCTTAGCGATGATCTACTCCTACTACGGGCTCAGATGTCTCACAACTAGACCAAGTCGCTCAGGGTCTCATCCAGCCTGCTCTTGAGCACATCCAGGAAGGAGCATCCACAACCTCTCTGGGCAATCTATTCCTGTCTTACCACTCTTAGGGTCATCAGTCAGTAAAATGGCTGCACCTGCAGGGTGGAGTGGAGGGACAGAAGACCCAAACCTGACTGTTGCATTCTGCGGATGTCATACTCAGTATAAAGTTCAGGAATCAGAAGAGTCAAGCTGCTTTCCGTGTCTGGCATCTGAGCAAAACTGTCCATGTTTTTGCCCTCAATACCAGCCTGAATTCCTGAATCCAGTTCTCACCTCCTGCTGGTCCAGATCAGGACTTCCTTGGTGTCTGATGTACAGATTCTGTGATGAGATGTGATCATAATCAGGGGAGTTGGATATTGGTTTTGTATACATTTTGTTCTTTAAACTCCAGCAATAAAAAGGATAAAAGTTGCTTTAGGTATGTTTCAGCCTACAGTTCTTTCTTATGCCCTTTTTCTGACTGTTGTGTCCCTGTATGGACATGGACTCCAGCCTTGCTTTGTGTCCAGATTATGGTATGGAACAGGCAGATGGATCCCTGAGCCTTAATCACACTGGTGATACCATGTTCCTGATGCCTGGGTAGGGGTGTAACCGGTGCTGCCTTGGTTCTTTCCTGTCTAGGCTCCAGTAGCTCCTTTTTGTTAAACCACTGGAGTGTGCCTGTGGCATCCCAAAACCCCTGAGCTTGGAGTGAGGACAGAAAACACTATCATCTTTAGTTGGGTCTGTGCTAGAGAAAATCCTTTTCTTTAACCCACGCGATTGCAAAATTTCCTTCCATCATGCTGTGGAGGCATGGTCCTCCTGTCCTACAAGGACTGCACCCTGGATGCAAGCTTCTTGACCATGATGTTCTCTCAAACTTTATCTTAATGGAGAAGAGAGGCTTTGGTGGAGGTGAGATTCTTTTGTGTTAATATCTAGGGTTTTGTTAAAATCTTTTGTCAGCTTTAGTAAAAGTGCCAAGCGGTGGTGCTGAATGTACGTACCTCGCCACACGAGCGAATCCAGTTGAATGTAGCCTGGTAATTTGCTGTAAGAAGATTATTGGATTAGAGCAGAAGCTTGGTTTGTGAGCACCGCCTGACAGTAACATTTATTGAGAAGTATTACCTGTTTTAAATATTAGTCTACTTATGCCCCAACCGTACCTTCATTCTTGAGGTAAGAGGGGCTTGCTTTAGAGTGTTACAAAGCTATGTAGTAGAGAGGATGCCCATTTTTTTCCCCTGCTGCTGAGAAAGCAGTTTTAGTAGCTGCAGTGCTTCCAGATTTACCTCGATGTGCTTTTGTCATCATAATCCCTCCTCCATGTCAAGACTGATTTGCTTTCCTAGCCACGTCTCTCATCGTCCATTTTTACTGTTCCATTTCTCTTCCTCTTCGTTTGGGTTTTATTAATCAATAAAAAATAGGGAAGATGCTGGTAAACCAGTCGGGTATATGCTTGCTAGCTGGAGTCTGCGCTACGCTCATCGCCTTGGCTTTAGCTTATTACTTGTATTGGTAAGTTGGATTTTGTGCTGCGACTGCGGTGATGGTAGCTTGTCCTTTGAAATGCTTTATTGGGGTGGTCTGGAGAGTGGTGGTCCTTCTGAAGGCTTTCAAAGGCTGATTTACTTAGTAACTGTGTGGCAGACAAGTTCCCTGTTTTGCTGGCGGCCTCCTTGTCACAGGACTTGATTTTGCTATTGATTTTTTTTTAATCCAGCTGAGAGTGTAGTGGCCAAGGATGCCATAGGATGTATTGGGTGAGGTGGTGATCATGTCTTTCCAGTTTGTTGTGAGAACCTTTCTAAACTACTTTTGCTCTTATTTCATACTCTTGTCTAGCTTTCTCTTGGTTCTCTCTCCTGGCACACAACTTGGTAATTAGACTGCAACAGGCTTATAGTATATTAAGGTGTTTGTAGGACACTCATGTCTTCAGCACTTTAAAATGAATGTTTTGGGCATGTGCAAATTGAGAGCTGCCATAATTTTCTCCCCACCAGGAGCTCATCAAGTTGCTTCCTCTTGAGAGGGGGGTCAGCTGGGGTCCAGGAGAGTTGTGGCATAGACCAGTAGGGTGGGGAGCAACCCTCTATTTTGGGTGTGCTGGGGAAGGATGTGGCTATGGGCTTCTGTGGGGTTGGGAAAGCTAAAAGCATTGCAGGAATGGCTTTGTGTCTGTGTCTCAGTCCAAGACTTTCAGCCAAAAGAAATCTTGGAACTTCTTGGAGCTGTGTCTGGAGCAAGTAACTTTTCTACACCCAAGTGCAATCTGTTGACTAGCTTTTAGTAGGAAAATGACATTCACTTCAACCGTAAAATTCAAAGTCTACTGAAGTTGTAAAACTTTGCAAGGAGTGTGATGTTGTTGAGAACAAGTCAGCAGCATAAGTGCGAGTTCATTTGTTTATTTTGTAAGGCAATGAAGAGACAAATGAGCTAAACCTGGGAGATGATTGTAGCTTTGTTTTTGCTGAGTACTTCTTCCAGGCAGTTGTGTCTTCTGTTTACCAGCCTACAGTCCTCTCTGTGTGCAGACACTTGTAATAGTAGTAAGTTTATTTGCATTTAGTCTTTACAGTGAACCTCTGCAGATAGGTTAGCGTTCAGCTATACGCTGCAGCAGTTCAAATCAGTGTGTGTGACTACCAACCTTTGGAGTCCTCAAAATATTCAAGAAAATGAGACACATGTAAGTGACTTTACAGTTTTGATGTTACGAAGCAGGAAATACAGAGCTGGAGATGTTAACAGGTGTCTTCCTAAATGTGTTTTTATCAAAGAAAGTACATGTGGTATGTATATACGTGAACACAATGTAGTTTTTAACTAATTTTGGATGTCTTTTCTCAACATTGGGGGTGTAGCACACACATCTGGTACCAGTTATGCTCTTGTATTGGTACAAACAAAAAGTAATGCACGTGCTGTGTGTACATCTCTGCTGTAATTCTATTTTTTCCTCTCTATGTTGATCACTGTCTGAAAACTCTTGAGTCTAGGTCAGATGCAGTTTGCAGGAGAGATTACAGTTCTGCACACAGCAGGAATTAACTGGTATTAGGTCAGATCCTCTTCTTCAATAACTTGAAGGTTCAAGAGAAAATTAATAGCATCATCTATTTGGAAAGACCAGGCTCATTCAAACCCATCTGATTAGGTACGGATGAGACCTAATATGAATACCTTAGTGCTTTTTTGGCTTTGGTTGAATTCTTTTAACCTCTTCAATTTGTTGGTGTGTGAAGAAAGCTGAAGTAGATAAATATTTTTAGTGTGGTGTGTTTTTAACTTAAGTGCACGCTGTAAAAAGTAACTGGGAAGTTTGTGGGGCTTTTTTCTTAAATGTGTTAGTTGGCTGCTGTTAGCTCCCTGAGGATATCCCCAGAGCTGGGGTGATTAAGATCAGAGATTACCCAGTTCAGCCAAGGAATCAATTTTGCATATTGAGAGATTAACCTGGGTTTTTTCTGTAATTCCCTCTGTGATCTTTTGCTTCTCCTGGATTGAAGCGCCTGTATTAGCTTTCTGGACAGGGCATATTTTCATCACCAGGCCTAAACTTAGTTTGTTCTCTCTAAGGAATTCGTCTAAGGATGCAAAGGGTCTTTGTTTTTGAGTTACATGGCAACCTGCAGGCCTGGGGCTGACTCCCTTGCTCTGCATGTCTGGTGCAAGAACATCACCAACCTGCTGCACATTCCCAGTGGAACACAAACGGTACTTGCCTCTCTGGACTGTGGAGAGAGCTCTGCACCAACCTCTCTACAACCGCCTTTCAGACTGTTAAAGACAGTAATGAGGTCTCATCTTGGCCTCCTTATTTTTCTGTCTAAATAGCCTTAAGCTCCCTCAGCTGCTCCCCATCAGGTTTGTCTGCCTAACCTTTTTTGGACTTTAGGCCTGCAAAAATGAGTAGCCAAGTCATCTCTTTGTTCCTGTACCAGTTCCCCAGTGCGGAGGTGAGCAGCAGAGTGGATGATGAGCATCACTCCACTGGTGGGCTCTGCCATCTATGCTGGGAGAGGGCTCTCTTACAAGTTTGGGACTCTTAAGACAGAGATTTAGAAAATACACGTCTCATTTATGCTTAGTGTGTTGTCTGCATATCTTAATGTTAGTCCATTGGTGCTTTTCTCGCTGAAGTGCAGCTGTCTGCACCACCATTACAGGAGGGTGAGGAAGGCTGGGCCTTAGCACCTCAATCTTCTCATTTTCCAGCCACACTTGGCAGGCATGTAACAGCAAGGCTGTCTCCAAAATAACTGGAATCCAACAAGGTTGGCATGAAAGTAGCCAGGGAGAGGAGAAAGGGACTGCCAAGAGCATAATTTTAGGGAACTGTTATGTCACAAGTGAGGTGTTCTCTTTGCAGATGTGAGCTTGTAAAAGTGTCTGTCAAGGCTAAAACACAAGTTTGTAGGGATCCAAGCTTTTGGAACTACTTGCTTGCAGCAATGTAGGAAAATAGACTCTTTTTCTAGATGCCCAGAGACACTTTAAGGAAAACTACCCCAGACATTTATAGTAAATGGCAAAGATTATTATTACAGCACTTTATCTGCACATTCTTTTAGTCCTACAAAGCAAAATGTAAATCCCATTGTCTTGTTAGCTATATCTAAACAGTGGTTATATATTCTTGGTCAATCCTTGTGCTAAGTCAGTTTCTTGATGGTCTGCAGATCTTCTTGTTGACTCTGGCATAGGTCACCGAGCTACTCTTTGTCTTGGGATTAGAAGTCTTTTCCAGGATACTTGCTAAGTGCCTTTCTTTGGCAGGCCACTGTCTAATGATGAGTAGCTGGCTACTGAAAGTCTTATCTACAACCAAAGCAGTTGTTATGGATAAACTAAACAGATTTATTATATTAGTTGGAGTTGGAGCTTAGGCAAAACATAACACATTAAATACTGGAGGAGAGATGAGATGAGCAGCTGTCAACACTGCACAGTACTCCTGAGCACAAACCTCAGTGGCCTCAAGTGTTCATTGCTGATGGTGTTCGTTGCAGGAGTTGCTCTACCGCAGAACTCTTTCCACAGTCCAGAGAGGCATGCACTGGTTTGTGGTTCACTGGCAATGTTCAACAGAGTGGTTCCCCAGGCACTTGGTCCTCAGTAGATGGTTTTGATGCCCCTTGGAAACAAGTGATGTCAGGCTGTGATGTGAAAGAGATGTGACTGAACACTCTGAAATTCGAAGGTGAGAGTAACCTGTCATTTTCATGATAATGAAGAGATTTAGAGTGGCAAAACAATGCTCTAAGTAATACTTACATTTGCATCTGTCTTAAGAAGGAGGAACTTGCTTGAAATAAAATCTTAGATTTGCAGAGCTGGTAGAGGAAAAATTAAGCTGTGCCTGAATTACCCAATAGGTCATGTGATTAGTTTCAAAGGAGAGGTGGAGTCCTGGTAAGAGTAGCCATGGCAACATAAAGCTCAGTGCAAGCAGCAAAAGCCACCAGGGAAGTGGAGTAAGAAACTCAGGTAATTTTCAATTCATTATTTTATGTCTTGTGTTCAGAAATAGCATAAAATGCACATTACTAAACATGGTACATGCATTGCTATGGCAAGGGAAGAATTGAACATTTGTGCTTCTCAAGAGATCAATAATAGAACCTGCACTTCTGAAAACAGACATTGACGTGGAGAAGGAGACAAGATAAGTGACGGATACTTTAGGTTTGCTATCCTCTTGAGCACTGGAAGTAGATCTGGTGGAAAGAAGCTGATGTGCAGGGCAGAGCTGGAGAGGAGCAGTGTGTGGATGCAACTTCCTGCGCCTACCAAGTTAGGAAACAAACACCCTAGTTTAGAGGGTTTTTTCCTGGCTCCTCCTGCCTAAGTCAAAAGTATAGTGGTGGTGATATTCACAATGTGTGTCTCTGTGGCGTGGCAGTAGCTAAGCTATCAAATGCTTGTCAGAACACCAGATTGCCATTTTACTCTGGATTCAGCAAGCAGAGGGATAAATCCAAGCAGTGAGGATTTTTTTCTGATGTATAGCTAACTAATGTAGTTGTTAGCAAGAGGAAGGGAAACAACATGCTAAATATACTGTCATGGAGGTGGAGAGCAACTGGTGGGGCCAGCATCACTTAGAAAACAGTCACCCATTAACAGTCGGGAACAAGATAAGGAGCCAAATTCTATCCACAGTGGGGGTCAATCCCTAGTGATAAGGAAACCAGGGACCTGTCTCTGAAAGGAATTCAGACCAAGCTGAAGATAAGGGTGCTTGACCAGCAGGAAGACTTGATTTGCACGTGAAGCCAGGCAGGTCATTACTATGTATTAGGCATGTTGGGAAACCTGTTGAATATGTATTATTGTACAACATGTAAGCATGGTTTGGGGTCCAGTTTGGCGCACACGACTGGAGCGGTATGAACCCTGTGCGCCTCGCTAGCGAATAAATTGCCTCCTCAAAAACTCTAAACAGAGTTCTTGGGTTCTTTCCTTGCATCAGAGAGTGATGGATGAAAGACTTGCTCACATCAATTCAATGTGCAGATTGCAGGGAGAATGTGGTCTGGTGATGTCTGCTCCCCTGTATGGCTTTGTTCCCATACTCCAGTCTCAGGGCTGCTGTCTTCCTCTTTCTCTTAGCTACCTCAGCACTCATGAATCAGCTTTGGGCATCCTTCCTGCCTTGGCCTCCTAGGGGCCCAGGGAAGCTGCTGTGTAGGGGGAGGTTTGTACTGTCAGTGGTGGCAGTCCCATGTGTCGGGTTTTCTGCTTTGCAGCTGGATGGCTTACTTTGGAAAATGTACTTCCATTCAGGGAAATGACTTCAAGTGACCGCTGGGAGCTGTGTACTTTTGCCCTTGAGGAAGCCATACGCTGATCTGGAAACAGGCTGAATGGTGGCTTTTGACAATATTTAGCTTGTACTTCTTTAGACTATTTGTTCCTATCTGAAGAGTGCTGTGTTACTGGTGTGGCAATTTATCTGAGCTATCTAGAAAAAAATCCTAGCGATGTAAGGTCACTTACTGTGGCTCGTTAGTTCCAGCTTCAAACAGATCCTAGGTGGCCACTTGCTATCAGTAAACTTTTCAATGAGAGTAGAAGCACTCTGAAATTCTTTTGCAGTTTAAAAGTTGAACAAATCGGAGCAGGTGACTTGGGAAAGGAGAATCCTGAAACTCTTCTGTCCAATTGTAAACTTCTGCATCAAAATATAGAAACTAGAGTTTCTCACTGAAGTGGTTTTATTTTAACCTACTGGTTTTTGAAACAAACACGACTTTTTTTCAACCTGATTTAAGCTCCAGAATTTGGGACCTAATGAAGAGACTTAATTACCAGAAACAAAGCAGCTGTTAGGCTCAAGTGAGAAAGCAGTAGTCACTCTTTAAATGTTGTTTTCCCCGTAGTGTTCATTTAATGTTTTAGAAGGGCCACTACCAGCATCTAGACGCAAGTCTGACCCAATCTCGTTTTATGGTACTGATGGTAATTGTAGTAGCTTCAGACTTTTGTATTCATAAAAATGCATTTTCGCCTGCACAGGCAAACAATCTGGCTTAACTCCAGGAGAATGAAAGGCTTTGGAGGGATATTGAATTACTCTGAAAATCCAGTATTCCTTTTACTAAAGAGTAACCACATCCATAATGTGTTCACTTCAAGTCTACTACAAGGGAAAAACAAGGTGCGTGTACCAGTCTGGCTCCATTTAAAACGGAGACCTCGTTTTCTCCCACCTGTTTTTTATTCAGAGGTTGCAAGAGGCTCTCTCCTTTTTCATCTCCCAGTTGGGGTTTTCACCTTTGAATGAACTAGTTGAAATGGAAAAAATAGTCTCACTACACCTTGTAGCACAGTTGAAACCAGAAGTAATTAAGGCAAAAAGTCTTTTTTTTTTTTTTCCAAGAGGAATTTTAAAATGCTTACCTTTAAGAAGAAAATATCTGTGTCAGCACTTGCTCCACGAGAAAGGCTGAATATACAGAGCAGCTAAATGCAGAATGTGGTTTCCTGGTGGTTAAATCTTGACTTGACCTCCAGTCAGGTGGGGTAAAAGTCCTGAGCTCCTGAAAAATAAAAATGCCGTTTTTCCAGCAATATAGAGAAGGACTGACTGAGGCAGCTTGCAGCTTCAGCAGTTTGTGGTTAATTATGTGTTTGTAGTAGATTATATAGTAAGCTTTGCTCTGTCCTCTTTCATCATTTTAAGCAACTGGGGTGTGTTTGATTTAATGTGCTGCTTTTTTAAAAAAAGACTGAAAACCTGGCTGGTATTTGTGTATCACAATATATACTTATATTCTTGGGTTTTCCTAACTTCACACAAAGTGGAGGGGGAGATTGTAAGAATGCACAAGTCCTATGAGGAGCAGCTGAGGGAAATGGAGTTCTTTAGCCTGGAGAAAAAGAGGCTGAGGAAAGACCTTATCCCTCTCTACAACCACTGAAAGGAGGTTGGAGCAAGGTGGGAATCAGTCTCTTCTCTCAAGTAAAAAACAACAGGACTAGAGAAAATGCCTCCAAGTTTCACCAGAGTAGGTTTAGGCTGGCTATTAGGACACGCGTATTCACTGAAAGAGTGGTTGGACTTTGGAACAGACTGCTCGGGGCAGTGGTTAAATCACCATCCCTGGAGGGATTCTGAAGCACATGTACATGTGCTGCATAGCGACATGGGGTAGTGCTGGGTTAACGGTTGGACTTGATGTTCTTAAAGTTCTCTGCCAATTGAAGAAATTCTGTGTCTGGAGTTGGCTCTAGTGCAATCATGTTGGCACCTGCTCTTCCAAGCTCCTACTGGCTTGCTGCAGCTGTAATAACATGCACCGGCCAATCGTAGTGCTGACAGCAGTTCCCCCTCAATGTTCAAGGAGTCCATGAAGCAGTAACAGTAACCTGCAGAGAGGACAAAAGCCCGAGAAACCAAAGATGTATCACAGTGAGAACTCCTTTAGCATTTGAGAAGTTAAATGTAAAATAAGTATTCCAAGCCAGTTAAGAACTGGGAACAGTGAAGTCTGCTTTTTTTTGAAGAGTATATATCAAATGTTCATTTTAGCTTTCTTACTACTTTAGTAGATAATCAATACCTTAGCCCCACAGGAAAAAGTCAACTGGCATCAATTACTTTTGTGGTGATGGAAGACATTTGATAATCTTGCCACACTGCCTGAAAAGGAAGATTGATGCTTCTGTCAAAATGCAGGTTTTTTCAGAGATTTGTGGGATCACAGACTCCCACAAATAGCATTAGCATAGGTGTGTAAACTGCATTGGGACAGAATGATGTCCTGACTTGAAAAGAACACTGATTATCACTACCCCAGCCTTTTGTGATGGGACTTGTAAATGGTGGAGTCTGCTGGCTTCTACTTCTCACCCTTTCTCTGCTTATAGTGCACCATTTAGTTCCAAATATTAGCATAAATCCTGGATTAAAGTGGAACTCCAGCAGAGTATTTTGCTAGCTTGAAATTGCTTGTATGTTCTGAGAATGGTTTATAAGTCAATAAAGGTGTAGAATTCTGTATGGTATGGAGAAAACAAAGGTTTCTCCAGCCCTGGCCACAGTGGGCATGTGCATTTTCAGCCATTTAATCCTACTGGTGTGTAGTGAAGTATTTCATAACCTTTCTTTTCCGTGAGACAGTGACATCTCTTGGCTTATCCTGAGGCTTAAGGGAGGGCGAGGGGAGTATTAGAGCAGGTCTCTACAGACAGTAGTAGGCTGTTGCCCTACGCTGTCCACCCTTCCACTTTGGCCAACTGAAGCCCAGAAACCTTAAAGCCACATCACTGTTACCTGACATGCAAACTGATAAGCTGCAGCTTAGACAAGCTCGCCTGGAAGCAGCAGAGAAGGATGAGCAGACAGGCAGTCAGCATGTACCTGTGCTCCATATCCACAGCAGTGTAATTCTGTGTGCTGTCATTGAGGAAGAGAGATCCTGTGCCTGCAGCATAATTTTGGGGCAAGCGAGAAACATGCAGATCCTGCTGGCTTGTTTTTCAGGATGAACGTTCAGAGTGGCTTAAGCATCTTGTATGTGGTGGCAGTTGTGTTTGGTGCAAGTGTAGTGTTAGATGAGCTTTTGCTGGAGTGTGCAGTGAACTCCATCCCAGCTGTTAGACTGCACAGGTATCTATTCCCTTGTGTCCAGGGGTAAAGAGAGAAGCCATAGTTACCAAAGGTGCTTCTGAAGTCCTTTTGTGGATGTCATTGATGAGTGAACCTGAGTGGGAAAAGGGAGCACTTACCCACCAAGCAGTACTGGGATGTTCTTAGTGCTATTAATCCCAGTATTGCCTATCATGTGCTGCACTTGAAACTGGGTGGGACTCGCTGCTGTTGTACTCGGAGTGAAATTGCAGAGAGCAGTTAGCAGGACAGAAAATACATGGCTGTCCTTTAGAGAACTGGATTGGACCTGTTAGACTCACTGGAGTGTGGTGGGTTGTCCAAGAGCTCCTTCCAGGCTGCCTTTGCTCTCAAAGCCTGTGCAAGCGCAAAACTTGACAGTGTTTTTTGGAATTTGGGGTGGCTGTACAAACTGAACACTAGATGGGTAGGGGATGCCTGTAATGCTGCGCACCGTGGTTGAATGGCAGAAACACTCTGTGGCATGCAGAAGGAATCTTGCACAGGCCTGGGAAAGCTGCTGGCATGTGTAACAAGGAGAGGAGAGGGTAACATGAGGGAAGGAATAGGGAACTGGGGAGCTAGCAAGGAGTTGCAGCCAGCTTTTCCCTTGAAGGAGTTTTATTTGAAGTGGTGAAGTGGCAAGAATGGCTTCTCCCCAAACTAAAAGGACCAAGGGGAGGTTTTGAAAGACTAGCAGAAGGTGTTTGACAGCCGTTTCTGAGTGAGTCATGCCTAACTGTCTGGAGCCACAAGGAATTTGCAAAACTGGATAATTGTTACGATTTATTTCCAAAAATATACAGAACACGACAGTATTCTAGCTCGTGCGTTTCAGCATAAAATGTCTTGCTGTGGGCTGGTGTCTTCCCCCTGGTTTTATCCTGTTCTCTATTAAATTGCAGTCTCGCTTATCTTCTTGCTGCGTCTTGATGAGCCAACAGGCTGGTGTGAAGGTGGCTCTCCTTTGCCCCGAGTCAGTGGCTCACATCTCCATGCTGGCTGCAGCAGCAAGGTTGGCTGCTTTAGTGCTGCAGAGAAGACACATGCAGCTCTGTATAGCTCCCAGCAAAAGCAGGCAGCACTGAGGGAGTATGGGACCCGTTGCCCTCTTGGTTTGCTAACACCCTTTAACAAGGAGGCTGGTGCATTAAACCGTGTGCATTAACTTGCAGTTCAGCTTAGCTCTGCTGCAGTAGGGCTTGCTTAAGAGTAATGTCTTTTGGATTCAGGAGACGACGACTGAAAAGCTTGCGTTTTGTCACTAACTGTTGAGTTTTATGATTTTCACTGAGGGTGAAATGAGGAGTAATGTGTGACTACCTGCCTTTGGTTTTCAAAATGAGGCTAATTAGACGAAATTGTATGCTGTGCAAAACAAGATGAGTGAAGGGTTGCTTTGTTTTTTTAATTTCCCCTCTCAAAAGCAAGCAGGTCAAATAAAGAACATAAATGCTTGCAGATGGGTAAACCTTCGTAATCTGTTATAATTCAAGCTGAGGACAAGGCTCTCTACCAGTTTGGTAAATGCACGTGTACTGATAAACCCCATCTGTATCTATGGCAAATGAGGCAAACATGTAAATTAATACCCAGTCTAGATTTAATACACAATGTTTAGTAGTGCTAACTCCAGGTAAAATTGACTTTACGTGTTTTTTGCACAGATGCAGAAGTGCCAGACTACACACTGAATGATAAGTGGCGTGTGTGTGCAGGGGAGAAACAGCATGCAAACGCCTACAAGCAGTTGTAAATTACATGTTATGATTAGAAGCTGTCCCAAGTTTACTAAAATGTGAGCTTTGTATTGGTCTTCTGAAATAAACAACTTATACGTGCACAAGTAGGCTTTGAATTAGTGGGGTTCCTTTGTTGGAAAGCTCAGTGGAAAATCCTGTGGTGTCTTGCAAGTGTGGTGAGGCCATTCTACGGAAAAAAGTATGTCACCTTGCTCGGTGATACTTAGCCCAACCCACTTTGGTAGCACAGCTGGTTTTACCCAGTGAACTCCTGACAATCTCTTGAATTTCTCTGAGCAGAACTCCAGCAGTTCAGTTTTGCATCCAGCACATCTCTAAGCAAGTCAAGGTTTCTTTTGGTTACCTGATCCACTTGTTTAAATTGAGGCCGAGTGACCTGAATTTGTGTGCTAAGGAGGAATGGAATTGGCACACATTTGCTCTTCCTGTGTGCAGAGTATGATAAGATGAAATGGTTGACATTAAATTTGTAGAATAGCTGGTTTAATATTGCTTGTGTTTTCAGCTGTAATACTCTAGCAACAAGGGAGAAAAATATGCTTTCATCTCTAGTAGAATGTTACTAGAATTTTCAGATGTATAAACTTGTGCTTTCAGGAAGAAAAGATGCGTGCTTTAAGAGGACTGCCCACCAGTGACCTGTCCTGGGGGACGTGGACATGGTGACACTAGGAAAGAGGGCTGATGATCCAGGATCCAGCCCTGACTCTTTTGGCTCGATTCTTACTCCGGCACAGGGCTTTGGCTCCAGTACCCCCCACCCCTTCTAGGGTTGGGTGGGAAGATGGGATGGGGCGACTTGCAGTGGCTGGCTGCAGCCCCATAGTCCTCCTGTAGACGATGGGGTGGGGGCTGGTGGCTCTCAGATCACAGTATTATTCACTGGAACATTTTGAGTGGCAGAAAGCACTGTTACCAACTTCCAAAGAGATATTATGTAGTATTTTAATCCACTTATATAGATAGGCTTTAAAGATCACATATCCCATATTTTCAGTTGTTCAGTATTTTAATTGTTATATGAAATGTTTAGTTTACTTTTAATATTAATTTAAATATTAAAATGTTTAATTGCTCTGGTTCCCTGGGCCTCTGTTCTGCCTCAAGTAGGCAGCAGGGGAGATGGCTAGCCGTGTCCTGCCACAGCTCCACTGCCTTCAGCCCTGCTGCCCTCCGTGTGGCCCTGGCTCTGCAGAGGCATTGTCAGCGGTATTGTCAGCTTCAACCAGACAGAGCCCAGCCCCAGGATTGGAGAAGCAAGAACTATGGAGATTTACCCTTGACAGAGCAACTGTTCAGCGACCCATGGTGAGCTGAAGGATTCTTCCCTTTCCCCCCTGTAGCTGAGGCAGGAGGAGAAAGGGGACATGAGGGTCGTAGAACCCTCTTGGCCACGTTTGTGGAGTTGGGGGCCCCCTGCTGACGTGACCATGCAGTTGGTCTCCATCTTGAGTCCCGCATGTGGCTGGGGCCGTGTGGCTGTCGCCACCATCTTAGAAAGCACTGATCAGCAAGAAGAGAGACTGTCATTTCTGCCTCTGATAAAAGCTGGGGATGCTTGAGTATTGAGGAGAGAAGGAGCCTTAAGAGAGGCATCTGAGAATTCCTTTGTGCTTAGCTGAAGAAAGCAGGACTTAAGAATCCTTAAACCTTGGGCATGGAAGACAGAGACTGGGTCCTGTTTGAAAGCATGTCTCCTGCATCGAGGGGTGCTCTTCAGGTGATGAGGAATCAGGCCTGCCTGATCAGCATTGTGCTGGAGAAGCTGCATTAAAGAATTGAAGAGTTCACCCGTCTGGATGGCTGAGAGTCCGGCATCTGCAGGCAAGAGTGGCAACACATGAGGGAGAATTGAGATGATGGTGGCAGCCCTCTCTGCTTGACTGACGTGTGCTTTCCCCTGGTCTCTAATGTAGAAAACCAAGGACTGATATGACAGTGATCTCCCTCTGTATTTTCCGCAGAACGTGTGATGGCATTTGTGACGCAGTGTCTAGTGTGTGTGCACCAACTTGCCAAACCTTTTCTTCTTTTCCGTATGCAGCTGTAAGAGTTAATGAACCCTCTTCCATTTTCCCTAAGCTGTCCGTTGTCTGGCACATTCTATCTGAGAGCCCATCAAGACCTAAGTGCTTTGTTTTCTTTATCTCTAATTGTGGTCTTGAACCCACCACACAGAAGCATAAATGTGTTTCTCTCCATGGTTGGCAAAAAGGCTTAGCCATGTCAGTAACACTTCATGTAGGGTGGGGAAGACAGAAAATTGCCCCTCAAGTGCAGTGTGATTTATTTTTATTTTTTTTTTTAAATCAAGAGCTGGTTTATCTCCTTTGGGTTCTGTCTAATTGTTTGTGGGTTTTTTTCTTTGTTTACTTATTCTGTGGTTTTCTATCTACAAAATATGAGTTAAACAATTAGTTATCTTAATTTGTTTTGGGTTTCTTTTGAGCAACCCATGTCTTGGTAAGAAATTGCTCCACATTTGAAAAAAAGGAAGGAGCACTGGGGCTGAAGTCCTTCTAGGATGTTGCCCGTTTATGGATGTTCTCCACAGGGCAGGGAGTGCAGTTTCTGTGGCAGGAGGTCCTCTGAACACCTGAGTCTCCCCACAGTGGGCCTGTGCCCTAGCGCGTCTGTCTTGGAGTGAATGAGTGACATTCTGTGGCTCTTGTTGGTCCACGAGGACTATTGATATGTGTGTTTTACTTTGTAACCTACTCTCCTGAAGTTTGATTGGTAAACTTGGTATTTAAATTCAGGATTTATAGAGTGGAGATATGAACAGGGACCAGTGTTTCTGTTGAGGATGAGTGCCCCTCCTGTGGTTGTGGTTGTTCTGAGTGACCATCTGATCAGCCTGGAGTTAATACCTGCAGCAGGAGACAATGAGGTCTTTGGTCTTTCAGGACCTCTCATATATACCTGTTATATACCTGTTAAGTGACAAAGTGTCAGAGCACCGTACACACCTCATTTATATATCTAAGCAAGCAAAGGGCTTTCTGGTGTACTAGTGGAACCTTCTCTGAGTCTAATGGATTTTAGGTCAAGATCAAAATAGTGAATCTATTTCTGACAAGTGGTGGTACCAGGCACTCTTGTACTTCTGAGGTTTTCTGGAAGCTGGCTATGATACTGTTTCAAAGACTAGATCGACAGTTCTAAGGAGTAAGTTTTCATCTCATTACTGGTAACCCAATAACACTTCTGAGATCATGTTCCTCATCTCAAGTCAGAGACAAAGATGCAAATGTCTTCATTGAATTTGGTTTACTGTCCTCTTGCATACACTTTGATTGTAGAAAGTTGTGACAAGCGTGAACTCTGAATCAACCTTGCATTTCCCTGAAGCACGTGCAGGGAAATTAGACCTACATGGTGTGAGAAACTGAGGTCATCTTCCTGTGGTGGGTTTAAAGGTGAAGTCTGCAGCAAACAATGTGTAATGCTGTGTGGGATGTGACTGAATAGCTGCCTGCTTTTACAGCATACGTGGAGAATCTTTTGTATAGTCTATTCAAACGGACACCAGAACTCCTGTTAAACCTTGTTTTGTGTGCAAGCTACACTGAGACTGACTGCTGTTGATCTGAGCGGTGTTTTCTGTCCTGTTTAGAGAGCTGGGCTTGCCAGCTGTGGTTCTGAAAGTGTACTTCCAAAATAAATCAGACCTGAGTGTGGACTGCTGTTAGTGGTGCTGTGACACAGTGGGCAGGAGCCTTGTGTAGCTTTTGTCGGAGACAGAGCCTTGAGTAAATGCCCTGTCTGCTGGTTTTATTGGCTTCTGCATTGTGGAGCAGTCTCCCAAAGTCCTCATCCCAGAATCAGATGTGGTACAGTGCAGGAAGTTGAGGACCATCAATTCCCTACTTTCTTGCTTAATATTTTCCAATATCAAGGGTGTTCCTGCTTTTGGCAGGGGGGTTGGACTGGATGCTTTCCAGAGGTCCCTTGTGGTAATGTAGTACTTGTGAAGGATGCTAGAATGACCAGACTGGGACCTGTACTCACGTGCCAAACAGATCTAGGCAGCGGCACTGAAAGCCTTCCCTCACATTTCTGCCTTGTCTGAGTAGCTGGTTAGTATTCTTGGGCATTCTGGTCTCATAAGGGCAGACAAAGGCCAAGATGCTTATGCTAATGATTCTAATAAAAGAGAAATACCCTGAGTAAGGCAAACCAGAAGGGTAGAAAAGATCTTAGGAGGAGAGATACGTTCTTTAGCTTCAAGTTGCTGCTCTTTGTAGCTGTCCTCATACACCTGAAGCAGCTTATGGAATAGATGGTTCGCACTTTGAATTACAAATTTTTGTATTCTCTTTGGTTTTTTAAATGGTTTTGGTGAGCAGAGATCTGCAGAGTTGAGGAGTGAAGCAGGGGTAGGGGAGAGCCAAAGCCTGCAGTCCAGAGCAGTGACTGTCTTCTCTCCCCTTTTCCTCTCTCTTCTCAGAGTTGGGCATCTAGTACCTTCAATAATTTCTGCACCCTCTGATTCCAATATTGGATCGTTTTGGTGATTGTCTCTGCTGTTGGAGTTTGGAACCCGATAATTTCAGTAAACCTTGTCTTTTATGCAGAACTGTGGTGTAAATCTCCTTAATTCGACCCTGAGTGAATCTATAAACTTGGGTCACTCCTTTTCTTGGGATTGGGATGTGACAGCATGCTTTGAAAAAGTGGAGGTGAAAGGCTGGGGATGGTACTGGCTGTTGTGTGTTTTGTTGTCAAACACATTAGCTCTTGCTGGGTTTGGAATACCAGAATCGGTGTCTAAAGTCCTGCTCGTATTTGTGCGAGTCTCATGAACTTTTGAGGATTTGGACATGTGTGACAGCAGTAGATTAATTAAAAACTGGAGTTTGAGTTGGGAATACTGTATTACAGAATGATTAATGGCTTCATTTGTAACTTTGAGTTCATAAATAAGCAGTTTCATGAAATGGCTGTGATGTGCTGAGTGCACATTGTTCATCTGTGGTTCTTTTTAACTGCATTTCTTAATAAGGCTGATGCAATCATGCTGTCTCTGTCATTCTCCCTTCTAATAACTTTTGAACTTGGTGGCACACTTCAGTGACATTTAATGGAGACAGAAGTCTCTAAGCGATTTAATCGTTAGGATTTCCATGAATATAGAAAGCTGGGTAAAGGAAAAAGGTGGTACTGTGCCTCCTGAGAGGCACATGGTATCGTTTAGACATCAGAGAATCAGTGTGAGCATGGAGACCTAAGATGCAACTCTGAACCCAGGAAATCTTTAGGACAGTCTGCCTCCTTGTCCTTTACTTCAGAGGCATATAAATAGGGGAGGGAGCTCAGGGGGTGCAAAACATTTTAAAACTTTCTCATAAAAGAAAAAGATCAGTACTTTGAAGCTGGACAACCCTGTGAGGCAAGGCAATGGATTGTGCTTTATGGCTTGAGCTGGGTTTTACTGGTGCTGTCCTGCAGCATGGCTGTGGAAGGCAGGCATTTGGTGAGGATGTGAAAGCAGGGAGCACAGGAGGGATGGAGGTTTTTGTGGTAAGGTGCTTGAGGAAATGAGAGAAAATATTTTACCAGAAGTGTCTGGATATGCACATGATGTGGGTATATTTTGGTAGACAAAATTAATAGTGCAGGGACTTGCAGCCTTAAGCAAGGGCAAATGTTTGTTTCCTAGGCAAGTCATGTAGCTGGTCTTAATGTATGTGTCCAATACAGGCTTGTTGCTTCTCCTTATTCCAGCAAATACTGATATGTCTCCATTCTGTCCCCAGCCTGACCATGGAGCTGCTCTCCACCCTTTGCCTATTGGCTTGTCCTTGGATAGGCTACCTGGCTATCCAGGGCAGCAAAGTGAAGAATTCCTGGGTTAACTTCTATTTGTTTTAAGTACAGTTAAATGAAGGATTGGCAAAAGGGGCAGTGGCAGGCTTTATATCCAGCATTGAAACTAAGAGGATCAGACAGCAAGACAACCCTTTTTTTTGTTAGTTGATTGCAAGCTGTTTTAAGAGGAGGTGCAGGTAAACCAGCTGTGCTTTGTGGAGCAGTTGGGGAAATCCTGCCTTTAAAAGTTGCGGGAGAGGAACCAGCGGTTCTCTTTACCTTGTAGCAAGGCTGTTATGGCTTGCAGTCCTGAGAGGGACAGGGGTACAGCAAGCCCAGATGCAGCCACAGGAGGTGGCTGTGCCGTGTCACCAGCCAGTCATGCAGCTCTGAAGTTCTGCCAGACTGAGACAGGGCAGTACACTGGTGCAGGAGTGATAAATCCTGTTTCCCACATATAACAGAGCTGGAGAATCAACATATTGTGATGTTTTTCTACAGCTTTCTGTCTGGTAAGAAGGAATATCCTTTGCATCTGGAACACGGCAGTGTCCTTAGTGCAGGGCACAAGTGCCAAAGTGCTCTAGACTTTGCTTAAAATGAAGAGGCCGTGGAAGGGTACTAAACTGTTTGATTTAAGGATGATGCTTGACATTTTTATTCTTCCTCATGCCATTTCTGTGGGCTTTGGGCCCTTTTCCAGAAGGGGCCAAGCCGTGCATTGAAAGGCAGCAAGTACTATCTAATGGTAATGATGAATGTGTTCATCAGCAGAGCTGCTTGCACACGGCTGCGCAGGGGGCAGGAAGTAATTCAAGAAGTAGTTGTGTGTCAGGAGGGAGATTGTTCTTTCTTGTCTTGTCTGAGCTACTTTTGAGAGAAACCAGATTAAGAGAATGACTGATTTTTAAAAGTGAAAAAGTGCAAAATGTGTTTAAATGTTGTCAGTAATTAATAGAATGACTTTGAACGTGCTAATGGAAAAGAGAAATGAAACGATTGCTGTGCTAGGCAGTCAAACGCTGAGTACCACAGCTGCTTCTCGTGTGATATGTTTGAATGCTGGTGCAGCGTTTTGGGTGCATGAGATGTCTGTATCACGTAACCCTTTGGGGACGTGAGAGAAAGGAGGATTCCACTTCTTTATAAACAGAAGTTTCTGCTTCCCAACAGCTGTTCATAGAGTAATTTATTAGTGGAAGAAGTGGTTCTTCCATTCTTACAGAAAAACTCAGGGAGGACTTAGGTTATTCCTCATAAGCTTCAGTATAAGTTTATTCAACTGGCTTTTCTTTCTGTGGTAGACACAGTTCTAGCTGTATTAAAACAGATTATTTTTTTCCTCTAATGTGGTTCTGAAGTGGGTAATTACTAATGATGCAAATAGAATTTATTTGTGTAAAAGCTAAACACTCTGTCCAGTAGAAAAAAGCTTTCATAAATAAAATTTCGGTTGGGTTTTAGGAGTAACATCATACTGTAAGCAGGTGGCAAAGAAATGGTTCTTCACAGCTGGGAGATACTTTATTTTCAGGCATCAGGAACTTCTGAATCACCCATGGATGCGTGACTTCATCAAAAGTGTTTGTTACCATCTACTGGTTGGTCAGGTCATCTGCAGCAATTGTGAGAGCTGAGCGTAAATGCTGTCAGCAAGCTTTAGCTGTTCTGGAAAATCAGGGTCATGTCTGGTTTTTGAGTGGGACACTGAGGCTGTGGTTTGACAGCCCAGTTGGCCTGGTCATAGGGCGTCGAGTTCTGAACAGGTCACACAGACCAGTGCCAGATACCGGAGTTTCTTCCACATCCTGTGTTGACTTGGCATATACATTTTGTTGGGTTAACTTTGTACTGGTGGGATTCACAGTGAATCAGGCATGTCAGTCTAAGCTACTGGGACTTTTTACTAGTTCAGTCACCTGTCTTTCTGCACCTGGTGTACATATGGCACAGGCTGAGAGTTAAGTGCTCTGGCTACTTCAGGTGAATCAAGATTCTGCACCAAGGCCCTCTCTGGATTGAGCTTGTGCTGCTACATAGCCTCAGGCTTTTTGTTTTCTCATTTTCCCTCATGCTAACGGATATATGTGATCATGGAACTGCGGCTTGAAGACGTGCCAAGTTGTTGAACTTGCTCTGGCATGGGTTTTGGATGTGGAACACGTAACTTCCATCTCAGCAGCTTTGTGTTTGCCGGGTTGATGGCTCTGTGCGACCAGCGCTGCTTTTTCTATCCCAAAGTTCACTGCAAGATGGAGAAGCCAGCTCCCCCGATGGACTGTGAACTCTCTCATGCAAGCAGGCGTGTAGCAAAGTGTCTGTAGCCCCTGGCAGCCTTCATGCGGTACTTGTCCAGGAAGAGTGTGTACAGAGTGGGGGCTCTGAAGGCAGCCCAGTAGGCATCAGCTCATGTACACAGCTGCAAAGGTTTGGCGTGCCCTTTATTGGGTGAGGGGGAATGCGGCTCCTGTTGCAGTTCAAGGACAGTAACCCCTGAAGGTAACCCCTGCAGTCACTGTGCAGCTTGTTTACTGGGTTGAGGCTCTTGCCCACTTCAGTCTTTGAGTGCAGGACTCTGCGTTCCTCCCAGCATTAAGTCAAATGATATGATCTTAGTTTGAAGAGAGGTGAGAGAGTCATCTTCAACAAACAGTAATTTTCTGGTGGACTGTAAATTGTAAATAATCATTCCTTCTTATTTTTGGAAGTCATTTGCACAATCAGCAGTTTCCTGTGTGAAGATTCAAATGAGACAGGCTTAGTGAGCAGATGTTTATTGGGTTGGTTGCTGAAGTTGCATGGCTGCTTTGCCTTTCCTAAGGGCTTTTAAATGCAGTCTCCATCTGATTCTTTTCTTTCTCTTTCAGGACAGTTATTCTGAGTGACGGCCCTTGCACACGCTTCTGAGTGGGCTTCTGAGTGGTTATCATGGGCTTCATTGCCTTTCTGAAGACCCAGTTCATAGTTCACCTCCTCATTGGGTTTGTCTTTGTTGTGAGTGGACTGATCATTAACTTCCTTCAACTATGCACGCTAGTCCTCTGGCCCATAAACAAGCAGTTTTATCGCCGAGTAAACTGTCGCCTTGCCTACTCACTTTGGAGCCGTGAGTATACTTGAAAGGGATGTGAGGGCTGGGGGTAGGGAGGGGAGTAGGGTTTTTCTCTCTTCTAAAAATTAAAATACACATATGTGAATACATGTATGCACACACAGACGTGTAAGAGCGAGAAGTATTAAGTTAGACAGATCCTTTCATAGCAGTTCAAAGCAGCCATCCTTTCTGAAGGACTGGGGAAAAGTGCAGAAGTCAAGGGGATGGTACATAATGTCACTGTTTTTCAAAAAAGTGCCAAGTACAGCTTCTCCCCACCCCAACCCTGTCTGGATTGGTAGGCATTGCTGACTGTATTTCAATAGCATCTTCATCCAGCATCAGAGCCTGTGCTAAGTGATGGGAAGGTGGAATTCAGAGGCTGCTGCAGGTATTGAGCATATGTGTGATGTTGGCTGCTTATGAGTAAAAGTCAACTGTGTGGTGTGCAGAGAGAGGTGTCTGTCTCAAAGTGTTTTGTGTAGATGCCTTTGTAGATGAACTGTGTGACAACTTTGAGACCTCTTAGAGCCTACTGTTCATCTGTGGTGCCAGCATCTCCTCTTGTGAGCAATTTGTTATTGTTTTCTTCTTCTGCCTGTGGGACAGCACTACAGTGAGTGCAGCTGGTTTGCTCTCCTCTTCCAGACCTTTGTAAAACTTTCTCCCTGTGTATGGCTTTTTCTTTCTCCTCATGCAGCTTAACAGGGGTTTGGATTTCTAAAACGAATGTCTAGAAGGCTCCATAGTCCAAATGAATCATAGAATCATGAGGGATTGGAAGGGACTTCAAAAGATCATCTAGTCCAGTCCCCCTGCCACAGCAGAATCACCCAGACCAAGTCACACAGTCAGCCAGGGTTAGAAGGGACCACAGGATCATCCAGTTCCAACTCCCCTGCCATGGGCAGGGACACCCCACCCTAGATCAGGCTGGCCACAGCCTCATCAAGCCCGGGCTTAAACACCTCCAAGGACAGGGCCTCCNCTGCTGGCCACACTTCTCCTGATGCAGCCCAGGATCGGGTTTGCCTTCCGGGCCACAAGTGCACACTGCTGGCTCATGCTGAGCTTTTGGTCCACAAGCACCCCCAAGTCCCTCTCCTAAGGGCTACTCTGCAGCCAGTCACTGCCCAGCCTGTATTTGTGCTTAGGATTTCCTCGACCCAGATACAGGACTTGGTCTTGTTGAACCTCATGAGGTTGGCTTGTGTCCACCTCTCCAGCCTGTCCAGGTCCCTCTGGATGGCATCCCTGCCCTCCAGTGTGTCTGCTGCACCACACAGCTTGGTGTCATCAGCAAACTTGCTGAGGGTGCACTCAATGCCTCTGTCCATGTCACCAACAAAGATGTTGAACAAGACTGGTCCCAGGACTGATCCCTGAGGGACTCTGCTTGTCACTGGCCTCCACTTGGACATGGATCCATTGACAACCACTCTCTGGGTGCGGCCATCAAGCCAGTTCTTGTTTTCCCATCTAGTTGTCCACCTATAAAAGCCATGTTCCACCAGCTTGGAGACCAGAATGTGGTGTGGGACAGTGTCAAAGGCTTTGCTCAGGTCCAGGTAAATGACATCAGTTGGCTGCCCCTCATCCATTAATGCTGTGACCTGTTCATGGAAGGCCACCAGGTTTGTCAGGCAGGATTTGCCCTTGGTGAAGCCATGCTGATGGTGCCCAATCACCTCTTCATTATTCTCCTGTCTCAGTAGTGCCTCCAGGAGGATCTGCTTCATGATCTTACTGGGCACAGAGGTGAGACTGACTGGCCTGTAGTTCCCCAGCGCCTCCTTCCTACCCTTTTTGAAAACAGGAATGATGTTTCCCCTTTTCCAGTCAGTGGGGATTTCACCAGGCCACCATGACTTTGGAATAGAATAGACAGAGGTTCATCTGCCAGTTCTCTCAGTACCTGTGAGTGTGTCCCGTCGGGTCCCATGAACTTGAACACTTTCAGGTCCTTCAGGTGATCATGAACCTGATCTTCACTTATGATGGGCAGTTCTTCCTTGCAGTCCCTGCTGTTATTTTCCATGACTCCAGGAGTGTGGCTGGAGGCCTTTGCAGTGAAGACTGAGGTAAAGAAGTCATTGAGAACCTCCGCCTTTTCTGTGTCGCTTGTGACCGCACCACCCGTTTCCTTTCTGAGGGGGCCCACACCTTCCCTAGACTTCTTCTTACCATTCATACACCTGTAGAAATTCTTGGTGTTCCCTTTGACCTCCCTGGCTAGGTTCAGATGTCGCCATCTGTTTCCGTTCTCCATCCCCTCTCAGTGTGCATGACCACTTACCTTGGTGCTCAGCTCAGCATCCCAACTCCCACTTCAGGTGAATTAGCCACCTAAATGAGTGCTGAAGTTGCAGCTGAGCAGTCCGCTGACAGGCACCTGTATTTCTTAAACCAAAAAACTCTTCATGTATCTCAAGTTCTTCTAAAGTTTCTTGTGCTTTTTGTCCTACCTGTGGAGAATGTTGTCTCAGAAGCACAGCAGAATGGAAATCAGAGTGGCAGGCAAACTGTTAGTAGAAAAGGTGTTGCACTGGAAGAATTTGCAGGTGGAAGGTTGAGAAATAGCCTAGTTGGAGGGCAGTGGTAGTATATGGTTTGGATTTTTACTTGCTTGCAATGTGGTTTTAATAATCTCTAGAATCTGATCTCATCCTGAAAACTATTGTGTTAGTAGCGTGGTTTTTCTGAGGATGTGAACTGCTTGTGCCTGCAAAGTCTCTAGAGCCAGACCCTTGATTTCTACAGGCTGGCATTCTGATGGAGAAGTCATCTTGTAAGTACTGTTATCTTGTGTGCAGTGGAAACCGCCTCTTCTGTTGTTCAGTAAAGTTTGGAGAAGCTAGATGGGTAGTTGGAAGCTAAGCTATGAAAAATACCACAAACACTGTAGGGGATTGCAGAGTGCTGGCCAGAGGTGACAGAACATGTTGTGATTCAGTTGTGATTCATGACGAAGTACGTTGTGCAAAGGCAGCGGTTCAGATGTTGCCTTTCGTAATGCAATGTATTTCACTAGGTGGAAGCCTTTTGTCAAGGAACCTGTAGGTTGGTTTTCCATTCTGGATGCTGCATTTTGCTCACTGACTCCCAAGTTTAGTTTCAGGCCGAGGGTGTTCCTGCCAGAGCTGTCTGTAGCAGAAGCTTCTTGTCCAGCACAGGATTGATGTGCAGGGTTAGATGCACAGGTGTGATCACATATCGGCTGTGTCCCATAGCCTCCAGAAAACCAGACCCTTTTTACTGTATCTCTTCCCAAATACACAAAGCACAGTTTCAGAAGGAGAAGGAAACAGACTCCGTCCATTGTTTGTGGCAGGTGAACATTTGAGATTAAAATGGCTGTTGGGCTCTGGCCTCAACCTAAACCCTTTGCAGTGCATGCAATTCATGACAAGTAGTCTGTTCCTCGAGTTTTCCTACCTCGGCTCCTTTCAGATGACTCAGGTCTTTGGAGTGTGTTTGGTTTAGTCTGGTTGCAAAAATAAGCTCTCAAATGTTAGTACTTTAAACTGAGAGGTGGACTCTGGTTTGTTTCTGGGTGGGAACCACAGCCACAGGATGTTAAGGTGTTGCTTGTCTTCTGCAGCAAGCGTCCCAAGCAGTACAAGTGTTGTCATCCCTTTGTTTAGAAGGATGGGCTTGCTGCAGCATCAGAATTGGTGCCATGCAAAATAGCTGTAACCCACACACCAAAGAAAAGGAAATTGGCCCACTCCTGGTTATAATTACATCACTAGGCTTGTAAAGGACTATCTGTTTCCTCACATTGGCTCTGGCTCATCAGCCTGCCTCTCTTTGGCAAATCTCTTAGCAAAGCTTCCTCCACAGTGTTAAAGTGAATGGTACAAGACATGCTCTGCAGCAAATCTTCCACGCTTGCCTCTGCAGAATGTGTGTTTTCTGATTCTGAAGAAACACCCCCTCCTCTTAAGTAAGAAAATGCAGCAACTGTAGCAGGTACCAAGAGATGCTTCTCCTTAGTACATAGACAGCAATGGAAGGAGGATATCACAGAATGCCACCCCATGTTTGGTACCACTACTTCATTCTTCTGGCCACCATGCTTGGAGGAACTTAGCTCTCAACTGAGGACACTCTTTCTGTCCTCTTCCCTTTATTGAGCCAGGGTAACCACAGCAAGGAAAGTGATCACCTAATTTTTAAATGAGACAGAGCTGGACAGCAATGATAGGCATCTCCAGTTGATATAAACTGTGTTACAGCACTGCTTCTGCTGTACTTCCAGTTGACCATGGTTACACTGTCTTGATCAGCAGAACTTTGGCATGCCATAAATGAGTTAGGCTTAAAATGATTCAGGGGAATTACCTGCTGGATAAGTAGTCACATAGGGAATGCAAATGAAAAAGCTAGTGCTAGAGAAGCTGTCTCTTGAGCAAATCACTCGCTGTATTTACCTTCTCCGATGTGGTGCAAAATTGGACCCATGCCTTTTTAGCAGTTACCCTGTTGAAATTCCACTTATCAGAAACCCTCGTGCAGCAAGGTGCTGCTTCATTTTGCAAACCAGGGACTGACTCCCACCATAAAGTGACATAAGCACGTGTATCCTGGTTTCTGTGCTCAACACAAACCAGCATGGCACAACCCCCTGTGGAGAACTGACGTGCTGCCTTCCAGTTCTGACCCTGCAAGTTTGTTGTAGTAATGTGGGGAAAGTTGGACTTTCCATCTGCCATATGTGTTTATTTGTTCTGTATCTCACTGAACTGAGAAAAACACCAGAGAATACAGTTTGCATGGAAGGAAATCTGCCTAATGGGAGATTCTACTACTTTATATGAGATAAAAGCAGTGCCTTCCATCTGCATTGTCACTCTGAAATGAGAAATGGTTTAATTACAGCAACGACATTCATTTTGTGCTGCACTGAAGTGGAAGGGGGTTTTTAAGCTGCAAAAAGGGGAGACAAGAGATAGGTGATGAAGTGTTCAGTGTGCAGTGAGAGAATTGCTGAAGTACTGCTCATTCTTTTGCAATAGAAGACAGACACAATTTACCATTCCTGTCTTTGACCAGGCGCTTTGATAGATTAGCTCAGTTCTCTCATGCTTCTGCGTCTTTGCGGTGACCGTAATACAGAAGTATTAGAGTCCTGTGTTCTAATCCTAAACCCTGTTGCAGAAGATCTATGGCGCTGAACCTCTTTAAAAGCCCTTTATTGGTCTGTTTACCTCTGTAAAACTTGCTTCATGTTGAGTTAAAAGCATTAGGCTGCATCCATGCATAGTTTGTGCTCCACCTGGGAGAAGCTGTATTCATTTCGGTGAGCTGGTGACTGTTCCACTGTCTGTTTTCAGGAACAATGTTTTTATTGGTGGTCATGAAATTTCATATTCATAATGGAGTGCCCAAACTTGCCACCATTAAAAACCTACAGAATGATCAGTAATGTGTACAGCTAATGCCCTGAAGACTGCTTAAAGATGGTGATGCTTATACCAAGCTCTCTATTCATCTCTACTGGGTTGGAAAAGGTGACAGTGTTGTTGGGAGTCAGAAGAGACTAGGCCGTGAATCGGGCTGGAGATTAGACGCTAAGCACTTTCTGTAAGCAGCACCCCTAACTCCTCTCTGTCTTTGTCATGTTTGCTAGAGTTGGTAATGCTTCTGGAATGGTGGTCAGGCACAGAGTGCACCCTGTTCTCAGATGAGGCCACGGTGAAAACCTTTGGGAAGGAACACGTCATCATCATCTTGAATCACAATTATGAAATCGACTTCTTGTGCGGCTGGACTATGACCGAGCGCTTTGGAGTGCTGGGGGTATGTGGGGCCATGAGCGTACCCTTCATCTGGGAAGATCTACTTAAAACCCATAGATCTCCTTGAGACCTATGTACATACAGTCTTTTGGCATTTGACTTTCCAGATTTAACTCCATCAGCTCTTCATAACTTCTGTGTCTTTGCTTCATCTCATGGTACAAATCAGCTTTTTCTGATTGTCTTTGTTTTGCTCCCAGAGTTCCAAAGTCCTTGCTAAGAGAGAGTTACTGTATGTGCCCCTAATTGGATGGACGTGGTACTTCCTTGAGATTGTTTTCTGCAAAAGAAAATGGGAAGAAGACAGAGATACGGTTATTGAAGGATTAAAACGCTTGGCTGATTATCCTGAATATATGTGGGTGAGTTCCTCCTCTAGTATTGACTGCTAAAAGTGTAGTGGTGATGGTGGGTACTCCTGTGGCACTGTAACCATCAGGAGATCATCTGTTCACTAATTTTCTTCAGGTGCTATGCTTCTGGTTGTGAATTCTAAATGCTACAGTTTGGGCTTTCTGCACAGGCTTCCTTCACGAGGTCTTTCTGATGTGTGTACTGCAGGGCAGCCTGTACCTTGCTTGCACACTTGGTCCAGAAGGATCAACTGTGCCATTCAGTGTAAGAGAATGGGAGTGTGGTATGGGGGAGAGGTCTTGCATTGGACTGGGGGTGAGATTGCAGTGTTACATGCTGTATCTTGTGCTGTCCACACCACTTGGTGGTGGTTGGCCGTGTTTTCATAATGAACAATTTGGTACCTCAAGGACCACATGAAGATTGCAGGACTGGTTCCTGTTCTCTTGCTGCGCTCTGGAAGGTCAGACTCTTGTCTGTCTTTGCAGTTTAACATTCATGGGCGTTACATTTTGTGGTTCACATTATGTGGATGCACTGCAGAGCAAAGCAATCAGGCAACCACAGAACTGGCAAATAGCAGATGTATAGCAGTGCTTTCAGTGAGTCTGTCCTTTGAATTGCAGCACTGCATGACACTGCTGAGAGAGGACAGTAGCTGCGTTCCTTCTCTCCCTCCATTGCTTGTGGCAGAGGGCTTTGTGTTCAAATGCAGCAATGTTTTCACTGCTGGCACAGTGAGGGTAATGTCCACCTTTCAAAAAGGCCGTGGACAAGCAGAGCTTCACCCTGTGGCCCTCAGAAGAACTTTGTCTACTCATGGTTTTGCAGTGCTTCTGGTCTCTCAACTGGGACAGAGGCAATATGGAGACGGGCACGTTGATGTTTAAGGCTCCTTGAATTCAGTATGGGAGGATTTAAGTCTTTAATGGTTACTCTGCATACCACAGTCCGATTGGCACCTTACAAGATGAACAAGGTAAAGATTTCAGGGGAAGGTACCAGTTTTTAAGAACACAACTGGTACAAGTGCAAAAACCCCCAAATAATCTGAAAAGCTTTTGGGCATCTGTCTTCAAATGAGTAACTCTGGTCGTACAGTATGAGTTTTAAATGAGGTGGTGAGTGATTACATGCTTTTTTCCCCAAACTGGCCACAATACTGGTAATTGGATTGCTTTTCCCAATTTGGAGATTAGTCCATCACTATCCAGCTAAAGCCTTCAGGGATTTTTCTTTCAGCAAACATTTCAGGTATAACCATTCAGATTCTTTTTGTCACCGTAAATCTGTATCAGTATTGTTAAAATGAAATACGACTGTAAATTGCTTGTGAGGTGGTGCTTATCCCTAGTAGGTGATGATCCAAGTAAGTAATGGAAGTGTGTGACTGTGCAGGGTTATGTTTCTTACACAAATTTTCAGTAGTCTCCTTGGTTTCCTTTGCTCTCCAAATGTCATTGGTTTTGCTTCTTGTCTCCCTGTACTAGTTTCTCCTGTACTGTGAAGGAACTCGTTTTACAGAGACCAAGCATCGTATCAGTATGGAGGTAGCTGAATCCAAGGGGCTGCCTAAACTGAAATACCACCTGTTGCCCAGAACCAAAGGTTTCACCACTGCTGTCCAGTGTCTCAGGGGAACAGGTACTGGCAAGCTGCTCTTCGATCTTTGCATTAATCGTGGCGCTAAGTGCGTTCTGTGTGGCACAGTGTCGTACGCTGTATTTCTCATTACATCCGTTATGGCTAGCGAGTTGGCAGTAAAATGTGTTCAGTGTGACAGCCATTAACTTGTAAATTGCCACATCACTCTCAGATGTCTGGCTTAAAAAGTAATAAACCTTTCCTGTATGTCATTGTTGCCCAGTTCATCAAGTCGTGTGGTGTTTTGGTAACACACTCTGCGTAGCTGGGGAACCTCAGGGGGCTGGTGCAGATAGTGCTTGCTGAACACGGATAGAAACAGGGAAGCACAGAGCGGTGGAGGGGTGCTGCCTGGCCACACTCGCGTAAGGCTTGTGCGAGGCTCTGCTGCCGCCGCCTCACGCGCGCGTGTTGGCGATGTGGTTGCTGCTCTAACAGCAGTGCTTTCTTCTTTGCGGCAGTTTCAGCAGTGTACGACGTGACGCTAAATTTCCGAGGAAACAAGAACCCGTCCTTGTTAGGAATTCTTTATGGCAAGAAATATGAAGCTGATATGTGTGTAAGGTGAGCGTACAATGAGGGCCCTGAGGCCTGAAGATGCATGCTTTGGCATATGAAGGGTATTTGGATTTGACAAGGAAATGTGCTTCCCTGTAGTTCCCTTTTTCTTGTCCTTCGTGTTGCTCTGCAGGCTAAAAAGAACCCTGTTTCTCCTCTGCTTCAGTTTACTTTTGTGAGACCTCCTGAGATCTCCCAGTAAGTCAGAGAGCACTAAACAGGCTTCTAAGCCTGGGTGTGACCACACTGCCATTCCAGGGTTACCCACTTTGTACAGTGAAGACGTTTGTCTGCCTTTTTCCCTTCTCAGCTGGGAAGAGAAACCCAGCTGTTCTGCCCCTTCCCAATCTCCTGCAGCCATATGCACAGTATAAGTAGCCCGTCCGACTTCAGCGGTAGCTTCTGGTAAATTGTTTAAAGCTGCTTACTGTGCCAGTTTCTCTCCTCCTCTCACATGATCAGTAGATTAGAAGTTAAATAATGCTGAAATTCAGACACTGCATGAATGAGGTGGGACATGCCTGACATTCTTCATTACTCCCTTGCCTGAAAGAGTAGCTGCGCGCACGTAACTCCATGCAGCGAAGTACACGCACGCACACGTGTGCCTGCACACAGAATCACGGAGTTACTGAGGCTGGAAAAGACCTCTAAGATCATCAGGTCCAGCTCATAACCTAACATCACCACATTGGCCAGACCAGGGCACTAAGTGCCACATCCAGTCTTTTCTTAAATATCTTCAGGGAGAGGGGCTCCACCACCTTCCTGGTCAGTCCATTCCAATGTCTGATCACCCTTTCCATGAGGAAGTGCTTCCTAATATCCGACCTAAACCTCCCCTGATGCAGCTTCAGGCCCTTCCCTCCTGTCCTAACATGAGTTGCCTGGGAGAAGAGCCTGAACCTCACCTGTCTACAACCTCCCTTTAGGTGGTTACAGAGTGGTAAGGTCCCCCCCAGCCTCTTCTCCAGGCTAAACAACCGCAGCTGCTCTAGCCTCTCCTCATTGGCCTCTCCCTCTAGCCCTTTCACCAGCCTTGTTGCTCTCCTCTGGACCCATACTTTATCTTCCACTCTCCTTCATGAGTTCTGTTTTAAATGCTTCCTTGGGAGGATAAAACCCATCAACCCTTTCCAGATTAGTTTCTTCTTTTCCCTTTTGTGTTGAACCTGGAAAACAGCCTGTTCCTTGCGTGGGTCTTTTGACAGTTCACTTCTGATTCTCTCAGAACGTCACACAGAATTTGGAAAACAGTGCTACAACCTTGTGAAGAGGTTGATACTACTTTTTTAAAAGAGGTGGCAAGGTGGAAAAAGGCCTGCTGCTGCAGCCCACAGCTTTTCCCTCTGATGTCAGGTCTGTGTGTTGCAGATGCATGGCACTGGCTCTGTACTTTGTCCTTCTAAGGAAAGCAGGAGTCTTGCCGGAGCCTCCAACAGGAGAGAGGAATTCCACTGATTACCCATTGCATCGAGGTAGAGCAGCAACAGTTTTGTGGCAGAAATGCGGTCCCACAGTGGGACAGAGTGCTGCAGCCCAGTTTGAAGAGAAGGACACGTGTTCCAGTTCTGTTCTCAGATACTCCAACTTCCACCTTTTAGTCTTTCAGTTGGAAATAAAACTGTGGAGATGATAGGGAGAGAGATGGAGTCACTCATTTGCAAGGGCTTTAATTTTGACTATTTACACTTGTCAGGTATATTCCTGAAGAGGAAAGTGAGCTGACAACTTAGCGGCTAGCAAAACAGCTGCTCAGGCGATTGCCACCTGTAATGCCATACTGCTGGCAGATGTGTGTGTCATGTCTGGCTGGATCTGGAGTTGCACATCCATGGCTGTACGGCTGTAGAATTGCACATTCAAGAGTGGCTGCATTCAGTTAAAAATCCTGTGATTTGCTAATGGCAATGCAAGCAGCTTTTACTCTCTGGTGAGGCAGTGGAAGGACAGAAGAGAAAACTGTAGGTTCTAGTTAGTCAGTAGAAGAGGTCTGCATTCATAAAGTTTCACTGAGGATGATGATGGCAGGTACAGTTACTAGTTGTACCCTTTTTAAAAAAAATCAGATCATTGTCATGTAAAATATGCTTGTGGACTGCATCAACATTCTCAAGATGCATTTCTGCACCAGAAGCTTTTCCTCTGTTTTGGAGAGGAAGCTGTGAGACTAAAGAAACTGTCTTTGCAGTCCTTTTTGTGAAAATCAGGCATGTCCCTAGTGTGCCAGCAGACTCGGCTACGTTCAGAGAAAGGAAGCCCATGTGCTCGTGTTCTTGGTGTACGTGTGCGCACTTACCTGTGCAGTGCTGAGGAGTTAGCTCTCTGCAGAGGACCCAGTCTTTCTCCAAGGAAAGTCAACTAAAATAGCAAATGTTACTGCTGTGAGGACCCTCTCGTGGGGACAGCAGTACAGCCACAATTTTACCAGAAGGCTTGCAGCAAATAACACCTTCCTGAGCCTTTTTTGAGCATGATTTATGCTTGCTGAGCTAATTGAGCCGCTCCTCCTTTTAGAACTAATGAAAGTTAATCAGTAAACTCGGGTGTTCAGTTTGTTTATGGGCTGGAGAAAGCTTTGGAAGTGTGTTAGAATACCTTCCTTCTGTTGCTCTGATCTCGAAGGCTTTAGTTCACACCGTGGACATATATTTGCTTCTGTTACACAAGAAAATATGAGTTGTGTCTGGGATCACTGTGTCTAGAGCTCTTCCCTACTATAAGATGTCCATGTTTTCAAGGTAAGGGTATGGCCTGTGCCTGCCCTCTAGGAAACAGCTTGTTTGAGTTGATCCAGGGCCGAGGCGTGTGCTACTGAGAAAGGAGACAATACATTTCTGAGTGTGAAAATAAAAGAATGTAGGAAAATGGTTGGCTGTTCACCAGCAGAAAGCATCGTTTAAGAGGTGCGTGTTCTTGGTGAGGCCAGGTTAGTACCTGGAGCTGGGCACAATTTCAGCATGCACACAGAAATGCCTGCCTTCATCTGTAGAGCTGGGGGGGCAAAGAGAAGTGCAGTTGCTGTATGTAGTTGAGGTGAACTCAAATATCTAGATCTTCCCTTGGTTAAATTTTTAATCTTTTTTCAATCTCTCTCCTAAACTAGGAGGTTTCCTCTGGAAGATATCCCTCAAGATGAAAAGGAAGCTGCAAACTGGCTTCATAAGCTTTACCAGGAAAAGGTAAATAGTTGTGCTTTCTTTTTGGTCTTTGGGGGCTTCCACGGGACTAATGCATTAAGACACTGAGTAGTGCATACTCTTCTGCTGGACAAAGAGGTGGAAGTGTGATGTTTGCTCAGACTGCTGGGAGGAGCAGTCCACAAGAGCCCCTTGGCTGCACAGGGCTGGCAGGTGAGTAGGTTTCAAATTGCAGGAAGCACAATGGGATTCAGATCTTCTGCCTGAGTTGCAGAAGACTAATGGCATTTCACTGGCTTTTTGTATTCTTCACTTCTTGTGTCATACGTTTCTAAAAGCTCCCTTTTTCCTGTGGGTGTTTTTAGGCACTTAAGAAGAGTGATAACTGCCTGTCAGGGACAGCCAGTGTCAGCTCTTTGTTGTGGTTGTTCTTTGATTTCATATCTCTTCCTCTGTTACTTTCCCTCTGCCTCCTGGTAGTATCTCTGCAGCGTGTGCACTGGGGTACATGCAGTTGCTGGGATCTGCTGCCAAGGACTGATGTAGCACATGACCAGCTGCTCAAAGCTGGTTTTTTTATGCTTGATGGTTAATTTCTTGGCCACAGATCTAACACATCTGTGGGAAAGAGAAGAGAATGGCGATTAATGTTGCCTGGCCCTACGTGGTGGATTGTTGAACTTCAATATGTATCTTGATTTTTGTGTTAGGACTTGTCTCTGTGGGAAAACAGAGCACAGAGACTTGAACTGCCGTGGCCTTTCTTCTGTTGTGATGGCCTATGCTTAGCCTGTAGGTAGGCAGCAGGTTGTTCCGAGTTTCATTTTGTTGATTTTCATCTACTTTTGAGTGCCTAAGCTCTAATTTCATGTGGGGAGAGAAGGGATTTTAGAAGGAGCAGTAGTTGCCATTGTCTTCTCCCTGCAGCCCCTGTTAGTGTTATAAGGGATTGGAGACCTTGGGGAAAACATTTAAATTGGGTGTCCTTGAATTCTACCTCCTGCTGTCGGGGACATGTCATCAACTGTTCCCTTGTGAAAAGGCTCTTGCGTCCAAGAATTCCTTCCAACGTTGCCTGGCAGGAGGAGCAGACTTTGAAGGTGTCTGTTACTGGAGTGGTCTTTCTCTGTTCAGTTCCTGCTTTGTTGGACAGTAAATGCTGAGCTAAGCAGATGTGGTTGAGGGCATTTGCTGTGCTTGGGGCTGTTCCTTGGGCAGAACTCTGCTTTGCTGGCCGATGGAGGGCTTGGTGTTCCTCAGTGGTGTTGGTTGTGCCTGCCTTCAGCTTTGGTGTGGGCTGTCGCTGGGGAGGTATTATTTACGTGTGGGTATGCTAGATAGTGATCTTAGACTGGTATCCGTATGTGGTTAACGTGTTCTTCCCGTGTGTGTCCTTAAAAGGCTGTGTGGTTGGCAAGGAATGCCTGGTGCTTCACAGTAAGGCAAGCTAAAAGAAAACCACTCAAGTGAGAAAAGTAAGAAATAACCAAATTAGAACCATCCTTGGTAACAGGTTGGAAGCCTCACAGAACATTCTTACAAGCTGAGGCAAGCCTGCAGTCATGCATCTCCTTGGAGTGACAGATTTCGTGGTTGCATCTCACTGCAGGCTCAGCTCTGAATGCGACTCCTCTGTTTTATGGCTAGGCAAGTGCTGGCCATGCTGGTTCCTTCTTGGGCTGCACATGCAGTGCTTTCCTGTCATGTTTTGGTGCATCACGCTGACCCTTCTGGAAGCAAGAACAGGACTAAAGTGTCCAGCAAAGAGGCCTCTGCCCCTAGTTCCTAAGTAATTGAGACAAGTGATGAAGGTATATTTGGTAGTGGAGAGGTTGTTGTAGTTTCAGTTTCCGGTGGCCAGGATCAGCTGTCCAAATGCTCATATGATGATCGCCAAAGCAATCAACAGAAACGCCCAAACAGTGGTAGGGGATGGCAGTTGATGTTGATTACTTTGATGGGTATTTACCACAGAGCCTGCCCTTGATGTTGTCCTGGGTTGACTAGTCTTGGATTGCTTGGTGCGGGTGTTACGAGCATGTTCTCTTACGGCTTCTCTTTCTTACAGGATGCTTTGCAAGAGATGTATAATCAGGAAGGTGTGTTTCCCGGCCAGCAGTTTAAACCTCCTAGGAGACCATGGACTCTCCTAAACTTTCTGTTTTGGGCCACAGTCCTCCTCTCTCCTCTCTTCACATTTGGCTTTGGAGTTTTTGCAAGTGGATCACCTCTCCTTATCCTGGCATTCCTAGGACTTGTTGGAGCAGGTAATAAAAGCAGAGAAGATGCTAAGCCCGGAGTGGCATGGTACAGAATCCATTACCTCCAATTACTTCTGTGTATTAATTAATACAAATAGGGCTTGCAGGAGAGTGCTTGGAAATCACTGTAGTCTTCATAGTGTGTAGCATTTGTCTTGTTTCAGAAGCTTTAATCCAGGTGGGCTTGCCTTTGTCTCTTGGGCGATGTCTATAGAAAGCAATAGCAGATGAGCTCTCTTGTAGGCCACTGTTATGGTGCCTGAAGGAGAAAATACTTTTACTCCTTCTCTGTGAATTAAAGAAAAACACACTCAAAACACCCCTAAACCAACCACAAAAGCAACCAAACTAAAAAGTACAATCACCACTCCCCAATAAAAGCAAAAAAACCCTAATAGAAAACGTTACTAGAAAACAAATGGGGGGTAGAAGATATGTCTCACTGTTCTTACTACGTGTCCTGTTAATTGGCATAGAAGCATTAATGACACATTCAAATCTGGGTTGTCCTCCTCCTGTAGTGGGATCTGACCTGTGATCTGTGTGCAGCCTCATACAGACACTGTTAGTCTCTGCTCACTACTGTCTTCAGGACTGGGTGAACTCACGTTTGCCGACTGACATGTGACTTCCGATCTCTGTGCACTGGTTTTAACACGCCTTCCGTTTCTCTGTCGTGTTTTAAAGCTTCCTTTGGAGTTCGCAGACTGATAGGAGTAACTGAAATAGAAAAAGGCTCCAGCTATGGCAACCAAGAATTCAAGAAAAAGGAATAACTGACAACTGCCACTCAGCACATAGAATCAGACTGTGGTATCCGATTAACTTCAGTTACAAAACAACAACAAACACTTAGAAACTATCTTTTTCTTAATAACTGATGACTAATATTAATGAATAAAACTTGAGCCAAGAATGAAGAAGTTGAGGCATCAGCTTGAAGAGAAGGCATCAACTTTGTTTAAGGATTGTTGTAGTAAAACCATGGGAGAAAATCTGGGGCTGGTGGAAGAAGAAATAAATGATTTTTCTTGCTTTGGTGGGGGTGAAAGAAGGCGTTGGCCGTGGCCATGTGCATCTTCAGATGACTGAGTACGCTGGTTTCTGTCAAGAGCACTACACTCACTTTTACTGCGGGAGCCATTGAATGTTTCCTCTTGCTAAAGCCAACGTATTGTTTGATTTCCCACTTTTTTAATTCATGAGCCAGGGAAAAACAGCCCTTCTTAGATTAACTGACGCACGTTCATCTGGTTGAGGGTCTTTCCGGAAAGGCTGTGTTGTCGTGGCTGCAGATGAAGTCCTGTATGTGATAGCTTTTCAATTTCAGGCCACATCTTACAACGTGTGTAACGCGAGAGAACGGGTAGTGGAGTCTGTGGGCAGCGCGTGATCGAGCAGCAGGCACCGCGCTCGTACGAAGAGAGTACAAAATGCTTAAATCTTCCGCTCGCTGCTTAAGGCCGTTTAATTTCAAAACAGCACGTTGCCCTTGAGTGGTGGTGTTTTGCATCACGCGAGTACTGTACTCTTGAATCTGTCTGGGCTTGTTGTGTTTTCACAATTGATGGTGACTGTGGGGTTTGGAGCTTTGCAAAGGAGATTTATTCAGTTGCCCTGACGTTTTTTCCTTTTGTTTGTGTTCACATCTCTCATCACCAAAGTCTCGTTCAGCCAACCTCTCTCGGTGAACTGGGGGGCAGCAGCAGAAATCAGCAGAATAGCTTTCAAAATGTCCTGTACAAAAAAACTGAAAAGGGGAGGTTTGTGGCAATCATGTTGCGAACTCTTGGACTGTGAAGAGTTTCAGCACTGATCCAGAGGGGCCCGGGATCTTGCCCCGTGTGCTGTAATGATCGGATGTGCTGCACTTCTGCTCGGTTGTGCTTTAGCTGTTGATGTGAAGTGTGTTGCAAGGTGAGCTGTGCTCTTCAGCATTAGAAAGAATACAGGGTCTCTTCAGGGATTTTAAATATCTTTAGTTTTGCTTGTTGACCTTTGGGGTTTTTCACTGAAAACTAGAGATCGGAATCACGACTGTACTTGTCTCTTTCCTTCTCCTTTTCTACAAACGCACATTCTGAGATCTTTGTGGTTTCCTGCTGCGTGTGTAGCCGGAGAAACCTTTGCAAACAGGTAGGAGCTACCTGTGTGTTCCAGTCTGAAGTCACCTGGCTGTGCTCAGAAGGTGGTGAAACGGGTTGCACATCTACAGCTGAGGGCAGAAGCTGATCCTTGGGCACTGTGTTTTTAACCCAACTAGAGTATTTATCTCACTTTTATAAGCAGCAGATCTTATCAAATCACTGGTGGTTGTTTTCATCTTTGCTCCAGTAACCAAGATAAGAGAGTAATAATTTACTTTCTTATTTACTCTAACTGCTGGAATGTGACCTCTTCTCCCACAGGTGGTTCTGTTTTCAAGCACTGGAAGAGCAGTTTTGTAACTTGGAAAAATGTTTGACTTGGGGTCATTAATCACTGTTCTGTTATGCACTTGATTTTATTTGTGGTCTTTCAACAAGAGGGTTTGAAGGATGACCTACGTTGTCTGTCTCCCGCTAGACTCCTGCTCACGGAACTGTTGTACCTGTAGCCCCAGCAGTAGCGTCATCTTTGTCCCCTCAATAAATCTTCCCTGCCGTAGAGGATGCAAAACTGGTGTTCATGTTAGTGGAGTCTGGGAATTGAGGAGAACAGAGCCTAGCTATGACTTCTTGCCTTGCTGAGTGTTTTGGTACTTGGTCTTTAAATACAATTAGACTTCCAAATGCTGGTGAAGGGCACTCCGACTTTTCCCTGTTTGTTTTTTAACCGGAGGACTCAAAGCAGTGGGGTTTTCTTTGTTCTGTTCTTTCCGTGCTTCATGGCCGGTTGTTACAAATGCTGTACACTTGCTTCCTGAAGATGATGTGGAGTGTCTACAAACTGTGCTGGCTTGGCAGAGTGAGGCTTGCAAAGCAGGCTGGCTGTGTTTTGTATTTTCAGCAGCCGCGTTGACGGGCATGACAGAAATTTGACAAAATAATCCCTTCTTAATGCTGAGAAGAGGGGAGATGCTTACAAGGAGAAGGCAATTAATAGCCTTTCTCTTTACAGGATCCTGTTCTCCTCTTAGTGCATGTAACTCCCTATTCAGAACCACGGGATTAGTGCATGTACAGCAAGGGGAGAATGATCAACATATCAGATTTTCTTATATCTTACTGGTGGTCCTTTATTTTTGACAATGTAATAAACGCATCATTAGTTACTACAGTTTTGCTCTTCTAAACAGACACATCAGTCACCGTTTGGAAACCGAAATGTACTGCAGCGCACAGAGCGGTCCAAAGCCAACACAAGTCTCTTCATTTTGGATTTTGTCCCCTCGAGTGGGGGTTTTTATACACACGCACGCGTGCGAACACGGAGTCTGTATAAATTAAAACGACGACATAGCCAGAGTTAATGTCACTAATGAAGATTAGCAGGTAGCTTGGATGGGAAAAGTGAGCATAGGTTTTATATTCTTCTGGTTTAATAGAACATAGCTTGTATATTTGACTACCAAGCCCTTTAAGAGCAATAATAAACAAAAATATATCATGGTTTTTGTCTTTGGCTTTTCAACCATGCTAGGTTTAATAAACTCAAATCTATTAGGAGTGTTCTCTCTCTCCACCTTTCAAAACTTTCAGTTATTGCTTGCTATCACGACCTCATGCCATGTTGTCTGGTAGGACTTGCAAACTGGCTGCCTCAGAGTTCAGCACTGATTCTGAAGATGGACAGTGCACAGACAGGTGCTCTGCTCTTGGCCTCGGCAGTGCCTCTAGTGAAGAGCAGCAAGGCTGCACTCAGATAGGGAGTATCACGTTGACCTGTGTCAGAGAACCTGGTGGGAGAGCTTGGAGAATGCTGGTGGTGTAGCCTCTCTGTTAGGAAGGCGTGAAAAGCCGATGCCGAAGGACGACTGGATAACTAGTACCCAGAGGCTGCGGGGACTCGGTAGGGATTTCAGTTCTCTATTGCTTGCTGCGGGCTGGATGTGCTCTTGCAACTGACTGCATCAGCATGCAAAATACTGTCTCCAGCACAATGTTCCATGGACAGTGCTCTTCTGTTCAGCTTTAACTCACCTTGAAGGGCTCTACAGTTCACTGCTGACCAATGAATGTGACTACTACCTATGTCCTCAATGCTTAAAGAGTCACAGAAAAACTGTGTGTCTGCTTACTTCAGTGAGGTAGCACTTGTCTCTTTCACTGGGGGGTGTGTGTGTGTGTTTGCTGGCCTTTGTTTTCTGCAGATAGCTTGGTTACGACCATTACCTGGGACTTGGAGCTTTCCAGTTCAACCTGTCCTCCAGAAATTGTTTCTTGTAGCTGGGGATTTGTCTTTCTGCATTTTGGTGCCAGTGGCGGGGGTGCTGGTTGATGGGCTCGGCGGCGGGGGTGCCGGTTGATGGGCTCGGCAGGTCTAAAGTGACAGTTTTGCCACTTCCGAGCAAAACTTCTGTTAAGGAAGGTAGGTCCTTGCCAGGCCTGCTCACTTAGGCCATCACTGCCTGGGTAAAGGGTCACTGATCTTTGGCACTGATGGTTTCATCTTGGGCACTGATGAAACCAACAGAAGGGAGTTGTGACAAGGTCTCCTCTAGCACTTGGGGGCACTCTGCACCTGGTACCGTTTGTGCGTGGGACTGCCCCAGAGTCTGGTTCTGCTCCGTGTGCGTCTTGATTAAAGAACCTGAGGCCGGAGGCTTTGGTAACGCTGAGGCCTCACTCATTTAATAATGCCGAGTGCACGGCGTTTCCTACGGGAGACAGAAAACGTTCACGTATTTGGGCATCTTGGAGAAGTCTGTACTGAGAAGTCTACGGCCAAGATGGTTTCATTCAGATGCTGGAGGCCATTGCAGATAAAGGTGAAAACCCCATTCCTGGATTTGGTTTGAAAACTGGATGCAGGGGAGTAGCCACAGTGTCTCATGCTGGAGGCCATTGCAGATAAAGGTGAAAACCCCATTCCTGGATTTGGTTTGAAAACTGGATGCAGGGGAGTAGCCACAGTGTCTCCTGGGCTCGCACATGTCACTTGTGAAGTTTCTGATTCGCAGCAGACGATTGCCATGCGTTCCGGCTTGCGTCTCTGGAGAGAAGCCCGTCCCTGTTAGGGCAGCGCTGGGTTTGTACTTTGAGCCATCTTGTCAGCCAGTGTTTTCCCTGTTTCTGAACCTTTTGATCCATAAATGGGCCACTCCAGGGCTGCTGGTGCTGAGTGAGGCCGGGCTCTGAAGCAGGTGACAGCTGTGCAGAGAGCTAGAAGACACATGGCTGAAGGGGAGAGGAACACCGTAAGGAGCATTGCTGGAAGGAGGTGCAACACAAACAGGCCCGGCCTTGAGAAAGCTGAGCAGTTGTCAGGAGCTTTGCAAACCTGAGATAAGCACTTAGGTGGGCAGGCAAACCCAGCTCTGCGGTAAATCATAGCCAGACGTCCCTGGGACAACGTACAGGGTAACCCTTGCTGTGCTCGCGTGATCTGGGCTGCAATTTGTCTTGAGGGCCGTCAGCTGAAGCAAACAACAATCTCTGTCAAGATCTTTGCAGATTGTTGGCTGTGGCTGTTTTTATCTGCTGTGGTTCTGAGGGACAGCTTGCTGGAATTCAGTGTTACAGGTCTGTTCCACATTTGGTAGCCATCAGAAAATGCCGTGAGAACACCTTGCACAATGTAATTGGGAGGATGGTGGATTGGCATCTGTCAGGCAAACAGTCTGTGTTCCTCTTGTCCTCTGCGTCTCTAGGTTTATGGAAAGCTGCCTGCGTTTCCTAAAACGTCCCACTTCTAGCTGCAAGCCACTCTTCAGTCTCAAAGTTCATTTGTGCGCTTCCGCTGTCGTGAGCACTTACGTGGGGCTGCTTGTCTCGTTGGTGGAAAGCTTTGCTTTAGCAGAAGCAGCGTTTTCTCTTTTGAAGAGGAGAAGTATTTAAAAAACAGACACTTTAGCAGAAGCTGCAACATAAACCAGTCCTTGTCAAATTAATGGGAAGTATTCCTTAGTGTGAGGGGTACCACTGCCAATCTGCAGCCAACCCTGGCAAATACCTTGTGTTTTTAACTGCTTTGGCCAGTGGGTGTTCTGAGGGGCAACAACCCAATTTACTACTCACTCCAATCTAATTTGCGAAGGGAGGAGGAGTGGGCAGCAGAGGCTAATCAGGAATGAATTTGGTTTATCCTTCCCAAGGCATGAGCTGGTTCTGTGAACCTCCTTTATTACAGGCAAGTCAGCTGTGCGGAGAGCCAGGCTGTGTCCTTTGGCATTCCTTTGCTTCACCGGTGCAGGAGCTGTACCTTGTGCCAACCGAAGGCCACCTGCCTGGGCGTCAGGCAGCCACTCTCAGCTGGCATGTTGCTCTCTCCTAAGATCACCGGCACGTACTGTAGCTTCAATGAAAACCTTCTCTCTGAGAAAACTCACCGTCCTTAACCTGATTGATTTGTTGATGTTTGAAGGGAAGATCAACAAATCCTCTCTGTTTTTTGCGACAGAGGATCATCGAGTCAAATCTAACGAGTCACAGAACCTCGTGCAGGGTACACAGCTGCTCTGCACGTGTATCTGTTTTGTACATTTTTACAGTTATTTCCTATAATTCATTTGATGAAGTTCAGAAGAGACAGTCTGAATCTGGTTGCAAACAAGGAGCTAGTTGAAAAAGCCCAACTCTGTCACTTCCTGTAGGTTCTACCAAGAACAGTGCCCAAATAAGCAGGTTTACAGTGCTATGCAACTATTACTCTGTAAGTTGTGTCTTAAATTTTCCCTAAGTAGTTCATGCTGCTTTTACTGGGCTTTCAGGGCAAGGCTATTGCAAAAGACCCATCTTGTACAATGAAGTAGCCCTGGCTGTGTGCAACTGCTGTATGCCAGAGTCTCATTCGTGTCTGTAGTTGCCGGCTTTAACTCTGATTTTGCACGTGGCCTGCTGACACAGAAGGGTTTGTAACTGTACTGGAAAGAAAAAGGGTTGAGTGCCCGGCACCTGGTGATTCGTGGTGTCACAGCACCCGTTCCCTACTCGCCACTCTGGTGTTTTGTAACTGAGCACGTGCTGGGGGCTGTCTCCTTGCTGTGCTTGGTTTTATTTCCATTTATGCTTTTTGGTCTCAGTTGTCAGACTGATCCGTTTGAGAACCACGCGTCTGCAAGCAGCAGTCTGGGTGGTTCGTTTTGTAGGAGCTAGGAGTGAAGCACAAGCGTAACCCTACAGCCATTCCCTGCACTAAGCTGGTTGCAAGTTGCTGTGGGAGGGCTGCGGGGTGCCGTAGCATTTATAGAGGCGGCGTATAAAACTTCAAACGGCTGTTCTAAGTGACCAGCACGAGGAGTGTTTGCTTCGTGAAGAATCCTCTGAAGTAAACGCAAAGCTGTATGATCTAGGGAGCTGAGGCTCCATCAGCATAAGCCAGCTCTATGGATGTAGGCAGCAGATTGATCCTATTTTGCAAATCTGACTCAGAATCAGAGTCATTATGGCTGGAAAGGACCTCCAGGATCAAGTCCAGCCCTCGTCCCAACATCTCCGTAACCCCTACACCATGGCCTCAAGTGCTCTAGCTACTCTTTTAAACCCTTCCATTGATGTTGACTCCACCACCTCCCTGAGCAGCCTCTTCCAGTGCCCAACTACTTTCTCAGTAAAGAACTTCTTCAGATCCAGTCTAAACCTCCCTGATGCAACTTGAGGCCACTTCCTCTCATCCTATCATTAGTAATCTGGGAGAGCAGCAGCAGCCTCACTACAGCCTCCTCCTAGGTAGCTGTAAAGAGCAGTAAGGTCTCTTCTCTAGACTAAACAACCCCAGTTGCTTCCCGTGTGCTCCTCATAGACCATATTTTCTAGACCTCTCACCAGCCTTGATGCCCTTCTGTAGCCCCACTCCAGCACCTCAATGTCCTCCTCATACTGTGGCGGCCAAAACTGGACCCAGTACTCGAGCAGTTTCACCTCTGTGTTCCTGATCCAGGCCAGGATGCCATTGGCCTTCTTGGCCACCTGGGCACAGTTCTGGCTCCTGTTCAGCAGCTGTTGGCCACAACCCCCTGCTCCTTTTCCTCCAGGCAGCTCTTCTGCCACTCTTCCCGCAGCGTGTAGCAGTGCTGGTGGATGTGCATGATGGCTCTGCTAAACCTCCTGCCACTGGGCTCAGCCCGTTGCTCCCGCCCATCCAACTCCCTCTGCAGGGCCTGCCTACCTGCAAGCAGGTCATTGCTCCTGTACAATTTCATGTCATCTGCAGACTTACTGAGGGCACATTTGATCCCCACATCAGGTCATTAATAAAGATGTTAAACAAGACTGGTCCCAAAACAGCCCTGAGGGATGCCACTCATGACCAACTGGATTTAACCCCATTGACCACAACTCTCTGGGCTCAGCCATCCAACCAGTTTTTAACCCAAACAGTCCACCTGTCTAAGCCGGGAGCCACCAGCTTGTTGGCTGGGCCTGATCCCCTGTTGTCCTGTGCTTGCCACATGAGCTTCCCTGGTACCGAAGTCAGGCTGACAGGCCTGTAGTTTCCCAGATCCTCGATCCTCCCTTCTTGCAGATGGGTGTCACGCTGGCGAGTTTCCAGTCATCCAGGACCTCCCTGATTAACCAGGGACTGCTGATAAATGATGGGAGAGGCTGGGAAAGCTCCACTGGCAGCGCTCTCAGCACTCGTGTGGATCTCGTTTGGCTCCATGGACTTGCGGGCGTCCAGTTGGCTTAGTAGTTCATACACTACTATTTCCTGGCTTATGAGGGGACTACACTGATCTCCAACCCTATCTTTGAGCTGAGGGGACTGAACACCATGAGGATAACTGGTCTGACCACTAAAGACTGAGGCAAAAAAGGCATTAAATACCTCAGCCTTTTCCTCATCCTTGATAACGATGTTCCCCTTGCATCCAATAAAGAATGAAGACTCTACCTGGTTCTTTTTTTGTTGTTAATGTCTTTGTGAAAACACTCTCCTGCTGAGGTGACCAGGCTGAGTTACAGCTGAGCCTTTGCCTCCAGCTGATGGCACAAACGTTCCTTACTGTGTGTTGTCTTGGCAGGTGCCCCAGGAGAGCCATTACTGTTGTCAGTTCTGGTCATGAGTACCCATCTCCTCTCACTCTCTATCCACCCATCCTTCTGCAAGTCCTCTTTCCTGACTTTCTTTTGCTTGTTGAAGCAGCCGGTGTCAAGACACCTCAGCTACCTGTGCAGGAGAAGCAGAAACAGTTGGCCACGGGGTGAACACACAAAGGCAGGTTAATGGGGCAACGTCTCACCACACTGACAGCCAGTGCTGTGGGAAATGGAAGAGAAGGGTTGCTTCCTGGAGGAAGGCACCAGGGATGATGTTAAGTGGTTTCTTTCTGTGTCCTCAGTACAAGACACAATCAACTGCTGCCACAGAAGCGAGTCTGTGCTTCAGATGTTCCATGCTCCTGACTGCAGTTACATAGGACAGAGGGCTTTTTGGGGGTGAGGAGCAAGTGAATATGCACTTTCCACACACTTCTAAAACTGGAATCTGTTCCTGAGAGCCCTGATAGACTGTGAGTGCATCTAGGAACCAAAACTTGATGTGAGTATCATGGTTTTTTACAGGTAGATACAGGCTTAGCACCTGTGGTGGTGTCAATGAAATACTCTTCTGGACTTTTGCCACCCTACGGATTCACGTCCGTGAACCTGTAGTACACTGACCTAGACGTGTTGGTGTCCAATGCTCTGACTGGGGTCTTTTAGATAGCCCACATATGGAGGATATAACTTGATATCAGCGCTACTTACCTGAGGATAATGGCTGTTACATGGTGCCCTGGTTCTGGGGCCAAAGGCAGAACTCCCACAGGGCAGACCCTGTTTAATGGAAGAATTTTAGAGTAAGAGAGATCAGGTGACTGGAACAAAATGCTCTAACTGTAATGAGAGGAGAAGAGGCTACAATGAGAACCAATGTACGAAGAAATAATACAAAGGAGCTGCAGTGAGCGGCAGAGAAATGCCAGGGCGGGAGGGGACAGAACAGGTGCAGTGGGCGTAGAGGGACGTGGCCTAGAGTGGCTGGGGCCAGTGGGAAGGCTGCAGTCCCAGAGCAGATCAGAGAGAAAACAAAGCCAAAACAGAGCCAGGGTACTCAGGCGGCCGGGGCAGCGGCAGTGAAACGCAGAGTCGAAAAGGAGACGTGCACAAAGGGTTGTTTCTGATTTAGCAGCGTGACACTGGTCACATTGAGAACACCACGTGGTTAAAATGTGTTACGCGCAGCAAAACGCAGCAGTGCGCGATCCAAGAAGAGCGCCAAAGCGATGCCGGTCCTGGCCTCTCGATGTGCTCACTGTCACAGTGCCGAGGACATCTCCAGTTGCTGGACTGGAGCTCCTGTTTGTTAGTGTCTGTGCTCTTATGTGAACTGAGATACAGAGTCATCCCCCTTCCAGCTTGTCTGCCTAACTAAGGGAGATGTTTGTACCACCGATTGATTAACCCAGCTGTTGATAACTGGTTCTGTTAAACAAAGGCCACCCTCAGGTGCCCTCTGTCAAACTGAGCTGAAGTCAGTTTGCTTTGCAATACCCTACATGACTACCTGAGCTCCACCAGTATATCCCGCTTACCCATCTCCTCTCAGCCTTAGCACTTCCAGGGCTTTTTATTGGTTCGTCACGGTCCGCTATCAACATGAATTCGTACTGTATCAATACATCTATAGAAATCTCCTCCCGTGACAACATCATTGTGTTCCTGGTGTGATAAAGGCACGTGCCAAAGGGGCAGGACTGTGGTGGGCTTGTACATAGGACTGCTGGGGCTGGAGCTGGGCCACTGGCTGTGGTGTGGTTGTGATGGAGTGACCATTATCTTAGGATTATCTAGTAACTACCTGTTATTGTTAAAAATCACAAAGCTCAGCAACTAGCACTGTGTGGAGAGAGGGGAGGCCAGGGGCACCCTGTCGAAGAAGAAATTGATTGCTAAAATGCTGGCAGGGACCAGCTGTACGCTTTGGACTAGTGACAGAGAACAACAGAGCATGTGCGGAGCCATGGGGGGCAAAAGTTCAACCCTGAGGAAGACTCGTACTTCATCGCAAGATGGCAACACGACCACCAAAAGAAACTGCGCAAGCTCAAGAAGGAGGTGGCCTAATTAACAGAGGAAGCGGGGACAGGTTATGCACATGTCCAGGTGTGTTGGGATATCTAATGGGTATGTATTATTTTATGGCATGTAATCATGGCTTTGGGGCCAGCGGGGTGCACGTCTGTGGTGGTGAGAGCCCCTGTGCACCCGCTAGCGAATCAATTACCTCCTCAAAACCTCTAAACAGAGTTCTTGGGTCCTTTCCGTGCGTCAGTTGGAGCAGGCATTCCCGCTCCCTGCCGGTATGCCAAGGTGGTTGTTTCCCAAGGCATTTGTTGGAAAGCAGACAAGCAAAAGCAGAGGCCACCTTGCCACCTGCGGTAAGCGCCTCTCCACAGACGAGGGACGTGAACTCACGGGATGTAACAAACAGGCTTCCAGGGCATTGACTGTGAGGACCTTGGTCAGAGCACGGCTGACTCTGGCAACAGGCTGTTTTTCTTGCCTTTTATTTCCTCTTGCTGATGTAGGGCAGCATTTGCAAAATCCAAATACAGCAGTGACCTAGTTGTCTTGTGACACTTCTTCTGTTGACTTGTCTAGTGACGTTGTGAGCAGCTACGTGCCGGCGTATTTTTCGCTTACGAAGAAGATCGGCAGAAAAAAGAAATTAGGCAGTCTAAGAATACATGTGAATCTCCTCCCGTCTTGCCTGCAGCGAATTCCCATCTCCAGCAAATGCTCTTTCTTTTGTGCTTCCCATCCTCTGGCAGCACCTTGTCAAAAATAGGAAAGGTACATTATCCTTTTTGCCCGTTCTGAATTCAGCCGTTGGAAAGTTAGAGAGTCACGAGCAGGCTCATCACGAGCTGCATCATTTACTGTGATCCTCCACCGTGCAGATACACTGAAGTGTGCTGTCACAGGCTGCTTCTTCCAGACTGTGGAGAGAAGGCTCTCCCCGGGGCTCATGTTTCCCCCAAGACCCTGGGAATTATGAGCCCTTTGGCAGTGTTTTCCAGAAAGGAGGACACAATATGCCTTACTGCATCTCATCAGAGCTCTCCACTTTGTAATCCATCCACACGGGGTTTGTAGAACAGACTATTGGCCCTGCAGTTTATTTGTTCATTGATCATTTATGTTTGTGTGGTGACATTTAAGACCCCGAGTTGATTTACTTCCTGTTCAGAGCATTGTGGTGACTGTGGTGTGCACAGTTGTCTCCGTAGGTATTAGCAGCCTGAAAACACCCCACAAGACTGACAAAGTTGCTCTCATCTCTTTGTAGACAAAAACAGAGAGTGGGTAGAGGCCTGTGCACCCAAATTACTACTGCCTTATGCACCTCGCCTCTGTACAGCAGGTTTGCAGGTTGCAGAAGTGGGGTCCACTGTGCATCTGATCTCATGTGGCCTTCCAGTGTCTGAAGGGGGCCTACCAAATAGCTGGGGAGGGACTATTTAGGATGTCAGGCAGTGAAGGACTAGGGGGAATGGAGCAAAGCTGGAGATGGGTAGATTTAGACTGGATGTGAGGAGGGAGTTCTTCACCGTGAGAGTGGTGAGAGCCTGGGGAGGTGGTGGAGGCCCCATCCCTGGAGGTGTTTAAGGTTGGGCTGGATGAGGCTCTGGCCAGCCTGATCTAGGGTGGGGTGTTCCTGCCCATGGTAGGGGAGTTGGAACTGGATGATCCTGTGGTCCCTTCTGAACTTGACTGATTCTATGATTCTATAACTTCTTCCCAGTGAGGGTGACAGGGCACTGGAGGGGGCTGCCGGGGGCGTTTGTGGAGTCTCTTTCTCTGGAGAGGTTTGGAGCCTGCCTGGATGTGTTCCTGTGCAGCTTGATCTGGGGCATCCTGCTGTGGTGGGGGATTGGACTGGATGATCTTTCGAGGTCCCTTCCAATCCCTAATGGTCTGTGATTCTGTGATGAGGCTTTCTTTTCCTTAGCACTGCTATTACCCCTCTGGCCACCTCTGCAAGTGCCATGTTTAAGCAAATGGGGCCAAGTCACACAAGTAGTCTTTCTTCCAGCCGCAAGGCATCGCTTTAAGCAGTTAGAGTAAGGGATGAGGAACGTGCAGTCAGTGCCAGAGAGGCAGACTATGCTCTCCCCGTGCTGGGTCTTTTCCCCTGTTGTGCTGCTTTGTTCCTTCCACGTTACACCTAGCATCTAATGGTGTCATTCCCATGCTTCACAAAGCTTTATCCTAAATCTCTGGTATGGTGAAGGTCTGTGTTAACGTTCTGTGGTTATTAAGTGGCTGAAGGTTTGCAGTACAGAGCACCCTCAGCCAGAAGGAAGGGGAAGTGGTGCTTGCTTTCTCCGAGCAGGTAGGTTCTGAACAAGACTGGCTGACCTGGATCCGATAATTTGCCTCGCAAATGCCGTATTTCTTATTTCATGAATATAAAGTAAATGGGTCACTAAAGGATGGAGAAGACTCTCTCAAACTGCTAGGAAATGCTTCCATGAAAGGGCTTTTGAAAGTTCTGCAGCTGTGAAGTGCGGACCTGGCACAACCGTGCGCTGCAGAGCAAAACCCTGTGTGTTTGGGGACGGAACTTTGCTCGGACCGAGATTAGTTCCCTGTCAGACAGGAGCAAACAACCAACATCCCACCACCGCCCCGACCCAGAATCACAGCAAGATGGGAAACCTGCAAACTGGTTATTTCCACGCTCTTACGGGGGCAACCACACAAGAAGGTCCATCTAAGTTAAGTGTCAAGCACAATGGAACATAAATTATTGCTGCTAACTTCAGTGCACGATCATGGTTAGGGAGAACAAGTTGTCCTGAAGTAATACAAGTGTTCTTCTTGCTCTCAAAAGGATCTCTCAGGGGAGCAACTTCTGGAATTGATACTAGGTTTGGGAATTTCACAAGCACTAATAGGATTAGGCACATGGCTTCCTTTTCAGTCTGATGAGAGTCAAGTGTTTAATTCCCTTGGACTTACCTGAGAGTTCAGCACGGATTCAGAAGTCATCCCCCAAATCATCAGTGCAACTCATTTTCCTTTCTGGCTGTTCCCAGGCAAGGAGAGGTTTGCTAACCCGCCCAACAGGTGGGTAAATGGCCTTTCCAAGGAAGAGCACTGAGTGTGGCAAACCAGCTCTTGTTTCCGCTCACGCTGTCAAATGAAGCATCGTAGGTGCACGCAGCAGCATCACAAAAATCAAGTGTGTGCTTCCCCTCACAAGCGACAAACCTGTTCCCATTTACCAACAACTCATTTGGCTGCGAATTTCAAGCTTAGTGTTGCTGAGATTCAGTTTGGTGCTAAGGGAAACGCTGAAGGTGCCTTCCCTGAAAAAGACTGATGGTGTTACAGGTAGTGAGGGTTTGTTTGCAGTGCTGATAGAGGACTCTGGAAGAAATTAGCATCATCTGCCTTATTGTTATTTGGGAGGCAGAGGTTGTCAGAGCAAAAATTGAGTGAATGCTTTCACAGAATCACAGAACATTAGGGATTGGAAGGGTCCTTGAAAGATCATCCAGTCCAATCCCCCTGCCAGAGCAAGATAACCTAGAACAAGTTGCACAGGAACATATCCAGACAGGTTTTAAATGTCTCCAGAGAAACAGACTCCACAACCTCCCTGGGCAGACTCACTGGGAAGAAATTCCTTCTCATATTGATGTGGAACCTCCCATGTTCAAGCTTACACCCATTGCCCCTTGTCCTATCATTAGATGACACTGAGAAGAGCCTGGCTCCATCCTCCTCACACCCACCCTTTCCTTATTTATAAACATTAATGAGGTCACCCCTCAGTCTCCTCTTCTCCAAGCTAAAGAGACTCAGATCCCTCAGCCTCTCCTCATCAGGGAGGTGCTCCACTTCCTTCATCATCTTCATGGCTCTGCGCTGGACTCTCTCCAGCAGTCAGTTCTGTGTCCCTCTTGAACTGAGGGGCCCAGACCTGGGCACAATATTCCAGATGCAGTCTCACCAGGGCAGAGTGGAGGTGGACAAGAACCTCTCTCAATCTGCTAACTACCCCTCTTCTGATACACCCCAGGATGCCGTTGGCCCTCTTGCCCACAAGAGCACATTGCTGGCTAATGGTCATCGTGCTGGCCACCAGGACCCCCAGGTCCCTTTCTTCTACACTGCTCTCCAACAGGTCAGTCCCCTACCTATACTGGTACCTGGGGTTGTTCTTGCCCAGATGCAAGACTCTACACTTGCCCTTGTTATACTTCATTACATTTCTCTCTGCCCAGCTCTCCAGCCTGTCCAGATCCTGCTGAATGGCAACACAGTCTGCAGGGGTGTTGGCTACTCCTCCCACCTTTATGTCATCCTCAGATTGCTGAAAGTGCACCCTAATCCCTCATCCAAGTCATTAATGAATAGACTGAATAGGACTGGTCCCAGTACTATTCCCCTTGGGGGACTCTACTAGATACAGGCCTGCAACCAGTCTCTGTCCCATTGACCACTACTCCCTGGTTTCTATCCTGCAGCCAGTTCACCATCCACCTCATTACCCAATCATCCAGTCCACACTGCCTCAGTTTGGCTGCAAGGATGCTGTGGGAGAGAGACTGTGTCAAATGCTTTACCGAAGTCAAGACTGACCACATCCACCGCTCTGCCATCATCTGTCCACCTGGTTATGCCCTCATAAAAGGCTATCAGGTTGGTCAAGCATGATGTCCCCTTGGTGAAGCCGTGCTGACTGTCCTTAATGATCGTCTTGTTCTTGCTGTGCCTAGAGACAGTGTCAAGGACAAGTTGTTCCATCATCTTTCCTGGGATGGAGGTGAGGCTGACTGGTCTGTAGTTACCTGGGTCCTCCTTCTTTCCCTTTTTGAAGATTGGAGTGACATTTGCTATCCTCCTGTCCCCAGGCACCTCTCCTGACTTAGAAAAGATGATGGAGAGCAATGACTTCCACCATCTCCCTTAGCACGCGCAGGTGCATCCTGTCTGGGCCCATAGGTTTATGTACATCCAGTTTGCTCAACTTATCCCTAACCCAGTCCTCCTCAAGCAGGGCAAACTCCTCTTTGTCTTAACTTCCTCTCGGGCCTCAGCAGTCTGGAGCGTGATATGAGGACAACCCTTAGAAGTATAGAAGACAGAGGCAAAGAAGGTGTTCAGTATCTCTGCTTTTTCTGTATTTGCTGTCTTCAGGGCACCCACCTCATTCAGCAGGAGGCCTACGCTTACATAGTCTCCAGTTTTAGTTTTACCTGCAATGTATTTGAAGAAGCTCTTTTTGTTGTCCTTGACCCCTCTTGCAAGGTTTAATTCCATAGAGGCCTTGGCTTTCCTATTTGAATCTCTATATCCTCTCACCAGAGCCTTATAATCACCCAAAGTGGCCACCGCCTCCTTCCATGACCTATAGACTTTCTCCTCCCTCTTGAGTTTTGCCCAGCACCTCCCTGTTGGAATGCTCTTGTCTGGACTTGAAAAAAGTGGTCTTTGAATGTTAAGCAACTATCTTGGGCCCCCTTTAACTGCCAGTACCCTGTCCCATGGGATTTCCCCTAGCAATTGCTAGAAAAGACCAGAGTTGGCCCTACTGAACTCCAGGATTGTGACTCTGCTAGGTATTCTGTTCCTGCCACATGAGATCCTGAAACCCACCTTGGGTCACTGCACCCATGCTGCCCTCAGCCTTCATTGCTTCACCCAGACCCTCCTTGTGGGTGATTACAAGATCCAGCAGTGCTCCTCTCCCTGTGGGCTCCTCTACCATTTGCATCATAAAGTTCTCACGCATGCACTGGAGGAACCTCCTGAACAATGGATGGTGAGAAAGTGTCAGAGAGATTAAGGAGCTCAATAACTGTGAGAGAAGCAGCAGTGGCTTTGTGAGGAACTGGATCCACTGTCTCAGGTCTCTCAGAGCCAGAAGGTTAATTAAACCCTGGCTAATTGTTATGACAGTAAATCCTAAAATATATCAGTCTTCAGGTTCCCACCAAGACAACCTGTGCTGAAATTCTTTTGAATATTTGAGAAGCAGGAAAAAGGAAGGAAAGCAGTTAAATTGTATCCCTAATTGCCTTGTGTTTTGATTGTATGTTCATTGCAAGGGAAATTCATGTTTGACAGTCTTCCCACTGAGTTTGAAGATGATATCTGCTGTTCTATTTTGGGGAGAGAGAGATGAGATGACAAACAGAGAGATAATGATGCTGAGGAAGAGAAATGGTCCCCAGAAGGCAAGGGTGTGAAAGCAGGAAAACGTAATTCCTGTGCAAAGTTTAGATCAGGATGAAGACAAAACCAGCAGTGTCCACAGAGTAACATGATTCCCTCTTCTCAGTTTTGTCTGACAGCCAGGTAGCCTTTCAGGTAATGGAGGCCCAGGACTATCATGGTAGATCCTAGGATCCCCGGAATTGCTAGCAAGAACAGTCATGAATGTAAAATTCCTTGTTCCTTCTAATCCACATATCCCACTCCTCCCATTTGGTGACCTCCAAATTAATATTTTTAATAAAAATATCTATGAATAAATATCTTTTATTCTATCCTCTTACCACACTGTGTCATTCGTCTGTTTCAGCCAGTGCGTTGAACCTGCAACCGCTCATGTACCACCCCACCGCAGCACAACAGGAAGAGAAAAGGAAGAATAGAAGCTAGAAAGCATGTGAGTTGAGATGAAGACAGTTTAATAGGTGAAGGAAAGAGACCACAATATAAAGCCACAGAAATAGCTCACCATCTCCAACCAGCAGACCAAGGCCCAGCAGATATCTGAGCAGCAGCCACCTTGGAAGCCAAAAATCTCCCGTTCTTGTTCCTCTACCCTAGTTTTTACTGATGAATGTGATGATATGGAATTACATGGTATGAAAAAGTCCTTTAGCCAGCTGAGGTCAGCTGTCCCAGCTATGTCCCCTCCCAGTCTCTTGCCCCAATCTACTTGCAGAAGGAGGAAACAAGTGGGAAAAAAAGAAGGCTTTGACCTTGTGCAAGCTGTGTTCAGCAACAGCCAAAACTTTGGTGTTTTAGCCACAAATTCAAACCACAGCACTATGTGAGCCGTTAACTCCATCCCAGCCAGATCCAAGGGGAGTATTTGAATCATCATTATGCTAACTTTCAATTGCATGGAAGGCCTGGAAGACATCTTCCTGGTGCTTTTCAATGTAGGCATAACAATTACAGTTTCCAATTCTTCTTGTTTTTACGAGTGAGTTATTTAACAGATTGTGTTGGTTTCCCTGAAACAGGTTAGGGTAGGATTATACCAGAGGTGTTTGTGAAACAGTACCCTGATTCTGACACATCATCCTAACTACTGACAACAGAGCCTGGGGCAAGAAGAATATTCTGGGTGAAACATTAGGGAGACAGCTTACACATCTGATTTTTGACCAGAAAGTTCAAACTCACTCTGACCTGACAGCGTTTGCAGAAGAGAAACTTCACAGGCAGAATAAATATTTGACTGTTCAGCTTCATCATTCTCTGACTGTAGCAAGGCTTGGAATGAAAAATTCAGAAATGCCTTCATTAGAAAGCCTCCTTCTTCAGAGTGAATATTCTTGACGTTTAAAAGAACTTTTCCAATAAGGTTAAAAGAGAAATCCTTTCTTGTAGAGCTGTCTCACCTTTTCCATTGGTAGTAGTGGTAACCAATATTTTTGGAGAAACATAATGAATTTCATGGGCTTCCACTGAGATGGCTAGCAGTTGCTCTACTCACTCACCTTGTGCAGTGTTTGAGATGTAAGTTTTATAGGAGTGCTGAAGGAAACCTTATCCTGGAGGAAGAATGTTTCAGAGTCAGATATAGAAGGGAATGTATAGCTTCACGTTTTCACTTCGTTTTGCAGACAGCAGTGGGAAAACTGGCACTCTCCTCCCTCTTGAGTTTTGCCCAGCACTCCCTGTTTAACCACACAGGTCTTCTGGCTCCTTTTCTTGACTTCTTTCCTGTTGGGATGCTCGTGTTGTGCTTCAAAATACTGGTCTTTTGCAGACTTCACTGTGATGAGCATCAGCTCTGCATATTGGGCCCTCAGTGCCTTTCAGAAGTGAGTTTCCAGTAACTAGGACCTTTTCTTTGTGGCGGAAGACCTCCCGGATTTATGCGACCTTGCTAGGACACCTCTGGTATGGGTTCTCTGTCCTCTATATCCTTATTAGACCAGCTGTCTTCCAGTAGGGGCTTACATCTATTACTTAGAAGGTGAGGCAGGCAAGGGCAGTGTTTGCCTCCCAGCTCCCCTGATCTTTCTCGGTCAGGGAAGCCCCAGATCACCCAGAAACCTCGATAAAATAGTGTTTGGGGCCCAGCCCTCTTGCTGCTGCATGCAGTCTGGCACAACTGGAGAGCTTTTGGTCTAGCTACTTGAGACCTGTGAGTATGTTCCTTTTCCCTAAGCAGAACAGAAGGAACAGCAGCTCTTCATGCTACCACAGGGGATTATCCAAAGGTGGCTGAGCAGTAGCTTAAATCTGCTTGTGAAAACCGGCAGCGCATCTGTTCACACGAAGCTGCTTCTTCTAGGCCCCGAGCAATCGCCACCTCTTTGCTCTCAGGCCCAGGGGCAGCGCAGCCCTTCTCCCAGCTCGGCCATGACATAGCCCGGCAGCCTCGCAGGCCCTGGGTCGACGGAGCCCTGTAGCCAATCTAAAGAGGTTCACGCCAGGTGTTGCTAAGCCGAACAGGCCTGGATGCTCCTGCACGCAGCCACCTCTGAGCACGGGGCAGGTGCAGCCTTTCACCCCGCTGCCTGTAGCTGCGGGCACTGCCGACTGCGCCAGCCTCAGGGTGGAGTACGGACCCAGCCCGGGGCCGGACTGCGCCTCTGCGGCCGCTGCTGCCTTATCCNGGGGGCGGAGGGGGTGGTGTGAGATGCAGAGCGACGGTTCCGGAGGGGTCTGCACTGTTTGCAGCGCCTCGGGTCTGAGGGAGACTGAGAGGCTGCCAGGGGCTCTGATGGCGCGTTTTGCCCGTTTACTTGTTCTCCCCTCCTTTAATGGCAGTGTCCAAACGTGGGGTTGTGTCTGTATGCTTTAGGTCTGTAGTAGATAACAACACAAAGGATTACCGTGCTGACGGGTGCTTAGGGAAAGAGATGCAAATATAGAATGGTTCAGGTTGGAAGGGA
>VXBP01000083.1:0-72528 GCA_013400115.1 Rhinopomastus cyanomelas | reverse complement strand
GGCGGCGATGGGGGAACCCCCCGCCGCTCCGACGGCTCTAGCGCTTCCCCTTCGTTTCCCCGCTTTCCGGGTTAACCCTGGCGCGGCCTCTCCCCGGAAGCGGTAACGCTCCGCCGCTGATCCAGGAAGCGGATGAGCTCGTGCGCCTTCCCCTCCGGCGCGGCGCGGCGGGGACGCGGGGAAGGGGGCGGGGGAGCCGNGGTGCTTAGGGAAAGAGATGCAAATATAGAATGGTTCAGGTTGGAAGGGATCTTAAGGACCACCACCTTGTTCAAACTCTCTTGTCATAGGCAGGGACACCTTCCCATAGCCCCGTCTAACTTGGCCTTAAACAATTCCAGAGGTATCTACAACTTCAGCAGGCAAGTTGTTCCAGTGCCTCACCACCCTCAGTGAGGAATGTATTCCTCAAATCTAATCTACCTTCTTCTAGATTGAAATCATTCCCCCCTGACCTATCGCTCTTCGGGTTTTCTAACATGACAATAAATCTTAAACCCAAAACATCTGTCAGCAAGCTCCGAGTAAGAGAAGTCACAGGAAGTAAGACATCCTCTGTAGAATGGAGACATTCCCTCTGACATTATAATTTAATCTTTACTGTGCTTTGGTTTATTTAACAAGCTGAATCATGGGATTCCAGCAGTGAGTTATTTCTTTCACGTGTCAGAGGCAGCTACTTGGACGTGCACACTGGGCCTGATGTAAAATGAGCTCCTATGCCCCTACACGTGTGGAGAGTCACACATAAAGTTCACTTAAACACATGAACAAGAATAGACAACAGAAAGCTTTCTTTGCTGAAAAGGTGGTCTGTTGCGTCCCAGTCTTAAGAAAACGGAGTAACTCAGGTTCATGGATTCACTTGGGGTTGAATTAAGGAGACTTACTCTATAGGTCCTCATGAAAGTCTGAACTCAGAAGGCATAGAAATCACTGAAGTTACTAGATGCCCAATTCAGAGAATAGAGGAGAAAAAAAGGAGAAAGGGAAAGGGAGAGAAGAGAGTTAATAGGTCAGATCATCACTCCAGACTGCCCCTACCCTGCCCTGCTCCATGGCTCAGTAGTATCTGTCTTCTCAGTGGGGAGGGTGGTGGTGGTGATAGGGGATCTTCACCTCCCCAGCTCCATAGATATTTTATGTTTCCAGTCCTTGTGTCAGTCTTTCAACCTGGCTGCAGGCTGGGGAGGGCTGATGGTGAGGCCAATGCACTGTTCCAATCTCTCTCCTCTTATACTTGCTACCAGCTGGTGTTTTTTCTTCACCCCAGTGGTATGGAGAATCTTGCAGACAAAATGTTCTTAAGTGAGTCCTTGAGGGAGGATAGCTTCTTATTTTCTCAGGCTCTGCAGATTCCGTTCCTGTATGATGCAGGGTTCACAGTTCTATGACTGAGCCATCTCATTTTAAATCAAAGTCTGATGTGGTCAGATGCTGGAATAGGCTTCTTAGAGAGGTGTGTGGTGCCCCAAGGCCATCACTGCTTAAGAGGCATTTGAACAGTACCCTTAACAGTATACTTTAACTTTCCTTCAGCCCTGAAGTGGTCAGGTGGTTGGACTAGATGTTCATTGCACGTCCTTTCCAGCTCCAGTAGTCTATTCTATTCTAACTACATAAAAAGTGAGGTGAGATGGATGTTGATTTTTTTAAACAAATGTAGCCAGTAGCTGTTTGTTCTTAGTCAGAAGTATCCCTGTTGACATGGCAAACTACATATTTGCACTTCACCAGTAGAATGCTTTATGTGCAGGTGAAAGAGAAACAACAGGTCATATTCTGAAGTAAGCATTTATTGGTGATGAAGGGCTTAGACTGATTAATGGTATATATATATATATATACATAAAAAATACCCAACAGTAACCTCATAATATGTACATCTGTATATATTTATTCAGACTGTGTTACGAATGTGCTCTTTTCGTTTTCAGTATTTTTTTATGCAGTTCATAAACTGAAGTCAGTGCTATCTGTGTTGAATCTTCTGTACTTACCTGCTTCACAACTTTTGAAATCCATTTCACTTCAGATTAAAAGTCAGAAAAATGTACATATTGGAAATAACTGGAGAATATCGTTGTCTTCCCTGTTGGTGCTCATGCAGTGCTTGTGCTTTGTTGGACTGCTTTTAATATTTGCTGACTTTATCCTGTATTCAGAATTAAAGAGTCTTCAGGAAGGGCAGAAGGACTGGTGGTTCATGTCATGTCCTTACTCTTCCTGTATGATTTGAATTAATAACGTATCTTTCGGTCTGTTCAAGTGAGTGCACGAAGTTTTACCTCAGAGGAAAACTGCATGGTAACTTCATTTGTGCAAGGAAACTTTCAGAATTCCAAACATTAAATTTCATTGGACTGCAGTCTAGCCCAACTATCTGATGTTCAAAATGACATTAATTTCATGCAGTGAGTGAGCATACTTTATAGTTGCAAATTGTTTTGGACTTATCACCATATGATCACAGTATCACAGTATCACAGTATTACCAAGGTTGGAAGAGACCTCATAGATCATCAAGTCCAACCTGTCACCACAGAGCTCAAGGCTAGACCATGGCACCAAGTGCCACGTCCAATCCTGCCTTGAACAGCTCCAGAGATGGCGACTCCACCACCTCCCTGGGCAGGCCATTCCAGTGGCCAATGACTCTCTCGGTGAAGAACTTTCTCCTCACCTCAAGCCTAAATTTCCCCTGGCGCAGCTTGAGGCTGTGTCCTCTTGTTCTGGTGCTGGCTGCCTGAGAGAAGAGAGCAAGCTCCTCCTGGCCACAACCACCCCTCAGGTAGTTGTAGACAGCAGTAAGTCTCCCCTGAGCCTCCTCTTCTCAAGGCTAAACAATCCCAGCTCCCTCAGCCTCTCCTCATAGGGCTTGTGCTCCAGGCCTCTCACCAGCCTCGTTGCCCTTCTCTGGACATGCTCAAGCACCTCAATGTCCTTCCTAAATTGAGGGGCCCAGAACTGGACACAGTACTCAAGGTGCGGCCTAACCAGTGCAGAGTACAGGGGCAGAATGACCTCCCTGCTCCTGCTGGCCACACCATTCCTGATGCAGGCCAGGATGCCACTGGCCCTCTTGGCCACCTGGGCGCACTGCTGGCTCATGTTCAGGCGGGTATCGATCAGCACCCCCAGGTCCCTTTCTGTTTGGCTGCTCTCCAGCCACTCCGACCCCAGCCTGTAGCTCTGCATGGGATTGTTGTGGCCAAAGTGCAGCACCCGGCACATGGACATATATGGGATATGAGGTGCGTGTCAGGCCAAGACACAAAGTTAGCATGCCTTGCTCCTGGGCCAGAGGAATAATTTCTGGAGTGGTGAACAAGCATGACAGTAACATCTGTAGTGGTACAGACTAAAATGGCTTGGCCTGACACAGCCTAATTCAGTAAGTAGGCTGAGGAAAAGTTCTCAGAGATGGCCTCTCTGATGAGTGTGATAACCAGCTATCAGTTTTAAACAAACATTTGCTTGTAGTAGAATGCATACAAGTTTGCATTTTCCTCTGTCTGGATAAATGGAGTACTTAACTTGGTATTGGACTCGATGCATTGGACTCGACGATCTCTTGGGTCCCTTCCAACCCCTAACATCCTATGATCCTATGATTCAATAAATATGACTTACATGAAGGTAAGCTCTTGTCAGCATTATGTTGCTGGTGATTTATGACAAAGTGAAGCTTGGTCTTCTGGAGAAAAAATATTTGGCTTCATATTGGTTTGCTGGAAAACACATGCAAAGCCACAGTACTAGAAGCTGTTTATCTTTTGTTTCGTGGTTAGAATTTCAGGCAGTCTGCATTGTCTGGGATAACAGCCCTGCCTCACAGGTGCACATGCAAGGGGGTGGCTGGTTCTGGAGTACATGATGAAGAGCGAAGGGCAAGTGAGGTTGTGTCTCGGAGCATGAGTATTTCCTCTTGCTACAAGATTTAGTATTTGTCACGTAAGCATTTGTATTGCTAAATACTTGGGCTTTATTCTTAATGCATTGTAATAAGGGAAAACTGAAAAGAGAATGAAATTTATTTTCAAGGCCGTACATACCAGAGACATTTTATAAACAGATGTTTTTATTTACTGGAAATTAATTTGACATTACTCGGAGAGGAACTCTTCTTTGGTAAAGTGGCTTACACTTTAAAATCAATGGGTTGATCTGTCACAGTAGTTCCTTACTGTACGGATACAATCCTGAGCTCAGCCCCCTATGTACGTAGAGGCCTGAGCTTATAGAGTAAAAATAGCAGCTTCAACATGACTTGGGTATTTGATGCCAATTGCAAGCACAGTTTTTGTCACTACTCTTTTCATGTCAGTACTGTAAATTCATAATGTTGCCCTCGCAATTTGTACATAGATGCATTAGCTTTGTAATTGTGGTATTTGTCTTACAGTCAACAACACTTCTTGAAGTGAAGAACTTCTTCCCAATGAGGGTGACGGAGCACTGGAACAGGCTGCCCAGGGTGGTTGTGGAGTCTCCTTCACTGGAGATGTTCAAGACCCGACTGGATAGATTCCTGTGTGACTTGGTTTAGGTGATTCTGCTGTGGCAGGGGGATTGGACTAGATGATCTTTTGAGGTCCCTTCCAATCCCTAATGATTCTATGGACACTGTAGTTGTAACAGAGAGTTTAGGCTAACAGAACTCAACTGAGCCAACTCTCTTAACCAAAACCTACTGAAGATATTTTTTTCTAACTAGACAACCATACAATGTTAGTGTGGAAAAAGTAGTGCAGCTCCTTCATAGTTTTATTTTTCTTGTTTTGTCAAGATGGCAGCATCTCGCATAGTGTAAAAGCATCCTTGCCAGTTAGGACTGAGCATCATGCTGACTGCTTTTCAAATTATTTAAAATTGTGTTTTTATACTGTTGGTCTGTGTATGTTATAAACCCACTGGAGAGTTTTCCTGACCAGCTGTCGTTACGTTTGATCTAGAACATTAGCTTGCAAACTCTATTTGAATTTATAGCAATTTATCTTCGTTGCCACCACGCCTTAAATGTTTAAAAAACATTTTGAGCCAGCTTCTAGCTTTCTTGCTGCTGTAGGAATATTATTTTTAGCATCATTAATTGTTCTTTATTTGAAAAAGCCAGTTGAGTGTTTGCATTGGACATACTAAACTGGGGTAATTTCTTTACAGTGTTGACTTGACATAATCCTTAGAACAAAGCAGATTACTTTCCTAGGACACCTGAACAATTTTGCTTCCTTTTCGTGAGTCCTGTTTGAAACTGTAATTTGAGAAGGTCTTTGGGACTTGAACGTAATATTCTTGCTCAACCGAGTCTTCTGATCAAAGAATTCATCCTTGTGTAGCTGGTTTGTACTTACTAGCTCTGTCCGTCCAGATGAAGACTGAAGACAATCCTGCTAAATGAAGTAATAAGCTTTTCAGAGCTTTCCTACCAAGCTGCTTTTTTTGTAATCATCTTGACACAGTTGTTGAATATTTGTTCTCAGCTTGTAGTACCTGTTTCTATGCATTTTGTGTGTGCGTGTTTGTTCTCACTGTCGATACTCTGTCTTAGCACAATGAACTTATTTATAATGTTGGGAGAGAATGAGATGCATCACTTTCCTCTGCTCCATGCTCGGAACGAGCTGTGATATAGCAAGAGCAAAACTATCAGCAAGGTTGTTGTAGGCCCAAGAACAGAAAATGTTTGCAAATATCTACAAAAGAAGCATGGACAGGAAAGGTTAATAAAAGGGGAGTGTGGGTGGGTGGGAGAATTTTACATCTTTGTCGAGTTAAGAATATTGTTTAAAGACTGGAGGAGCTCCATTCAAAAGTCCTTCTGTTACTAGTAGGTAGATACAATAAAAATTGTGTCAACAAGAAGTGACATGTAGCCCAAAGGATTGGAATGATTTGCTGCTAGTGAGATCCTTTGAACAACTATACCCTATAAATGTATTTTTTCTCTGTTCTCACAGTACTTCTGTCCTCATTCTAAGTCGCCATTGTGCAGTTGATCCACTATTCAGTGCTTAAATATCGATCACATCTGTCGGGAGAAGCAGAGGCATATTCTTGTTGGTATAATTCTCATTTTACAGATTTAGTAGTGCAGCAGTAAGTAAGGACATAACATTTTACTGAATGGATTTTTCTTCTGCAGGCTACTAGTGAATCAGCCAACGTTTCTATGTAGCAATTAAGCTGTTTTGTGTTTCTAGAAGGGGAGGACCTTTAAAAGAAACAAATAGAAAACAACAACCAGACTTCCAAAACTTCAGGGGGATGCAGTTATAATAGGTTAGTGACTTATTAAAAAAAAAAAATAGCAGAACCTTTTAGTAGTGGAAAAGTAAGTGAAATCCAGAAGGTTAGCTGTGAGTGATATTTGAGAGTAAAAACTAACACAAACCCCACTAAGTCTTGGCACTGAGCTCTTAAAGGTATTTGAAGCCTTTTTATCTCAGCTAACTGGGTTTGTCATTGATATCAAAGGAAACTGTTTGTCTGCTTTAGTCATCTGACCTCAGGAGTTTTTATTTTACAGTGCCTGTGTAGTTAATGGGTCAGGATATGTTTCTGTAAAGGAAAAATGTTAATTTTTGGATGTTCAGGTACTGCAGTGACTAAAAGTCTAAAAGCATGTAGAGTTTGGAAGGTGTTAGGAAAAATAGATTCTTGGTGATTTTGGTACTCCTTTTTTAGACAGGCACTGGACAAAAAAAAGTCAGTATTTTATGGTGGTTTTGTATCAGACAGCTGTCACAAAGAGTATGTGTTCCCTGTTGGAGTCTTGGTATGGTGATAATTCTGATTCTTGTATCATTCCTGTGCAGATTTGCAGGAAACAAGTGTCCTAGACAGGGCAGAGAGAAGGGAAGAGGACTGCATTGAATTGGTCTACCAGAGTGTCATGGAGAAAGTCAAGAAGAAAGGGAAAACACGGGACCAGTAGCATGAATATTTTAAAAAGAGTAGTTTGAACATTCATGTGGTATTCTGGAGCTGTATTCACTAGGATCGATCACCTTTGCATTACACTGTAACCTAAAAAAAGAATGTTTACAGTGAATGACTAAAGTAATTGTCAGAATTTTTCCACAGGTTTGTAGTTATGAGCAGGGGGATTGACTAGATATCTTTTGAGGTCCCTTCTAATCCCTAATGATTCTGTGATTCTCTGATAACATTTTAACCACTGTCTGGTTTGGTGTTTGGTTTAGGCTAACTGTAAAACTCTTTTAAGGTTTTGTTGCTTTATTTGAATTTGATTTCTGGACAGATACCTCTTTGTCTTACTTTGTTTGTGAAGGGATTAGGTAAGTGACAAAAGGCATACTTTCTGAACTTTGTTAAGTGAAGAAAGAGACGTGCTTTCTCCTTTATTCACTTTCTTCAGAAGTGTTATTTTTTAATGTGTATAATTTGAACATGACTGCTTTCTACTATTTTGTTAGTTAAAATGTGTCACAACTTCACATACAGAAACACTGTATATTGGGAGTTTCGTTGCTTGAAGAATGACTCTGCTTTTCTGTATTTGTTGTGTGTGTTGACATCCAGATGGGGAGCACATTACTTCAGACATTCATCATATAAAAACTGAGATAGGTGCTCCAGGGGCTGCACATTAACTTACTTTTCTTATTCAATGAAATAAATACAGTGCTAAAAATATTAAAACATTTATTAGATTTATAATATAGTTAGAGAAGTGGTAGATTAAGTTTTAAAATAGTACAGAATACACATAAATTTGAAACATTAAATCTAAATAGATTAATACTATTTATAAAGTATTTGTATTAGACTGACTATAGTAAAACATAAAATGTGCCCTTAGTGTGGTTTAAGTGATATGGATGACACTTTGATGGTACCCCCTGGTTATCATCTCTGTGGATATTTAGGTTTCATTTAATTTTGTCAATTCTAAAAGAAGAAAACCCTTCCCTAGAATGCTGCTTGGCTTTAGTTATGATTGGATTCTCAGTAATTTTTCTTTACCATATGTGTGGATCCTTCCTTCTCCTCTTCAGCTGTATCTGATCATCCTTCATACTTTGGCTAGCAGCAGCTTTACTCCATTACTGAGAATCCTTTGAGTGAGGGCTTAGTGTTGAGGCGTCCTCTGAAATGACTTTGCTCTGATACAGTTGTTTTTTGGCCACGTTCTTTTTGTTTTTATCCTCAAAGACCTGCTCTGGTAAGGGGAGTTGGACTTAGGTGGTCTGTCAAGGTCCCTTCCGGCCTGTAACATTATGTGATTCTGTGAAAACATCCCCCTATCCCAGCTAACCAACCAACCAACCAAAAAAACCCCAAACAAAACCATCCCAGCACCCCCAAAAAACCCCAAACACAAACCCCCTTGTGCTCTTCCTTGCCTGCTTGATGTGAGGTGCTACCCTCGCTCCCTGCAGTTCAGCAGCAAGCAGTTAATTTAGTGCGTCTCGTCAGGCTTATCATTGCAGGTTACTACTGCCTAGGCTTAATGTTTGTCCTGTGTCAGCGCTGTACTGATGTTGCCTTTTGATAGCTTAATTTTTAATATTCTTGAACAGCTCGAACATGCTGATTACAGTAGATACAGGGTCTAGTTAAGCAGAAGCTGAAATGTTATGTATCCCTTTGGGTGTCTGGAGTATGTGGTCGTGGCCTTCAGTGCGTGTTCTAAAGACAGGCAACGTGTTTTGCGCTGAAGGGCTGTTCTCTGTTTTCTTTAGGTCCCAGAGGGTTGCCTTGCCTCGATCATGAAACACATTCTTACATGTATTTCATCTGCCCTTAAAACCAGTGCAGGTTGAAAAAAATTGTTTAGAACAGATAAACCTTTCTTAAACTGCTAATGTCATGCAGTTGTGTGGAAGACCAGAGCTCGTGTTATCACTTACTAGTTCCCCTGTGTTCTGGAATAGTCCTCTTTACACAAGATGTCGAATTCTCAAACAGTTTTGTGACCATTGGATTTTTAGGTGCAGTACAAAAAAAGCACTTTGTTATGCTCCAGAGGAAAAAAAACCTCATTTGTTCTTTCACTCAGGCTCTCTTTTCCATATTGTCACCTTGCTGTTGTTAAGTCACTCAGTCAAATTTCAGTAGACAGTTGTCAGTTGCAAATTAATGGAAGGTTCTCCCTGACCTAACTTAGACAGATATTGTTAATGTGGTTTTTTACCAAGTTACAGTATGACTAACACTGGGTCTGGTATTCATTTTAGACATTTGTTTATAGCCTTAAATAAGATTTAGTATGGGGCACTTAATTCAAACAGAACAGGGTGAAGGTGAGGAGTCTCCTTTCTGGAGATGTAAGGCTAAAGCACTAGTAGTAGACTGAACAGGGGAGTGTTTTTTATATCTGTTCTAGGAAGCTGAATCTTTGAGTAATACCTGTTTTGGTCAGATAACAGAACTGTTTTTGCTTGTTCTGCCATTTAATCAGATAAAATCTTGTTTTTAAAATATATTTTTAACTGTAATAGAGTTGTGTTAGTGGTCAGTAATTAAAATAATATATATGAAAAGATTGGGAGAAGCTAACTGTAGTAGAATAGAGTTTCCAAGATAAACAAAGGTGTGCTAAGCTAATGTGGAGCTAATGCCTGGCTGTGTACCATGAGATGGGATTGCATGGTGGAAATGAGAAGAAAGGACACCAGATACTTCTCCACCTGTAGCTCCCAGTTTCACAGGAAGGTAAAGGTATTTCTGTTCAAGCTGGGCTGTACAATGGCAGGTGATTGTAAAGAGGAAACAGGTGGGAAACTTGGAGGAAATAACAGCTGCCTCTGAGTCTGTTAAATTCTTAATGGGAAAATATAGCTCTTCAGCTCAAGAGATACTTGGGAAGGGTTGGGATGTGCAGGGGGGGAGAAAGTTCATCCTAGGGAGCCTGCAGTAAAATATCCTTTGAGAATTAAGGTGCAGTCACTGGTAGAGAAGAATAAAGCAGCTGTGGTAACGTGCAGATGAGGGGTTTAATAAGACTTACCATTAACCTCGTATGGCCAGCTCACTGTTCGGGATTTAGAGAGTGCACTTAACAGATTTTGTAATTGTGATCAAATACAGTGGCACATATATTTTTGTCCTTGCTCTCTTCTTATTTGGTTGTGTCTGTTTGTCAGATGTTCAATGCCATGACTTCAGTTTAAGTATCATGAAAGAATATTTTGAGCATTATGCACTGGCTTGTGTCAGTGACTGGTCAGTTTGGATTCAGACATGTCTGACAGAGTACCTGGTTCCTCTTCACTCACAGATACACATCTTCTGATGGTTAACTTACTTTAAGCCTGACTTGTTATGTCCTCCTTGCACCCAAAGGAAGAAACAGATTATAAGAATAGATACTCACAGTCTATTGGTAATTTTTTCCTATGGTAGACTCTACAATTTGTTCCATCTTGTGTATAAGTACCTGCTCCAATGGTGTTGCATTTAATGCAGTTGTTCAAAGCTCAAGTGATTCAGGACTGTTCACAGATCTCTTTATTGAAACAGCAAGCCTTTAATAGTATAGCTTATTAATATAACTTCTGTAATTTGCACATGTTAATAGATCAATGCCTTTTGATTTCAGGTGCTGGAGATCAGAATTTATTTACGTCATTGTATCCTACACTTTCTCAGCAGCTTCCTAGAGAGCCCATGGAATGGAGGAGGTAAACTTACTCTTTTTTCTGTGACAGGACTTCAGTGTGTGCTTTTAGACTTTGGAAGCTGTATTTGTTGTGCTCTGAGAAGCTCTTGCCATAAATAGAGATGAATGTAGCAACTGGCTTGAGAAAGGACAGCTTAGGTAATCAAGGTAAATGTTATATACTTCAGGCTGACTGTCTCAATCCTTGAGCTGTGATGAACTTCACCTAGAGAAAAGCTGTGATTTTTTTTTCTTTTTTTTTTTTGGGTTTTGTGGTTTATGAGTTTATGTCAGTGTGTGCTTTAATGTACTTTGGCAGTCATATTCAGAAAGTGGTGTGTTTCTTAATGAGAACAACTTATGTGGAGTTAGATGTACTGTTCTGCAAGACGTTTGGTATAGCACACTGATTTCTGGTTGGAAAAATATATTTGGAGAATTTTCTTACTTGGAATTTTGGACTTGTAGAGGTCTTAGACATACAGAAGGTCTTTCAATGAAAGCTCTAAAGCTTCCATCTCCTGCTCTGTGTCTGTCTCATTTCAAGTGATAACCAAATTTTAGTTACCTTTATACAAACCACAGTAAGCATAGCTTGTGAATTTCCAGTACTAAAGGTCATTCTTCCTCTCCAAAATACATATTTATTTTTGTGTTCTGCTATGTATGCTTCATTCAATAATTTCACCTTTTAAACTTTGTAGGTCTTATGGCCGTGCTCCGAAGATGATTCATTTAGAATCTAACTTCGTTCAGTTTAAAGAGGAGCTATTACCCAAAGAGGGGAATAAGGCCCTTTTGACTTTTCCCTTTCTTCATATTTATTGGACAGAATGTTGTGTAAGTATTAACAAAGCATAATGAAAAACTGGGTACTTGTATTAAACGCTGGAATGGTATTGATTTTCTGCTTGTGCTTGCTGGTATTTTCCATCTGCTTTTCACTCTTATTTGGACAGGTAAGTCTGCACTGCATAAGCACATATACTCAGTATTATTGGAAACAAAACTTAGTCAGCTTGACTACTTTTTCCATGAACAGTAGTTCTTCATGCTCTTGCTTGACACTAAGAGGACAGGTTTTTGAATGACATATTTGTAGTACTTTGTCACAAAAACCCCTCCAGGATCTAACTGTGTTACTGCAGTGGCACGGTGCCCTTGCGTCGTAATACAGTAATGTGGCCTGAGTTGCAGTTGTGATCTGTTCACAAGTTGGTGTCTTAAGATACATATTTTTTTCTTAACGTTCACCTTCCACACGTGTGAGGTATTAGTACGTGCTAGCAATTTAAATGGGACAAGATTTGGAATGGCTTAATCCTGTTTATCTACTGTTCACTGCTTTTGATTGGCCTCTGTTATGAATTAATTTTCCACCTGAAGGACAAGGGTGACATCTGATCTGTGACCAATCGCAAAGTATCCAGAGCAGCCTTAAGAGTTGTCTGAACTGATCTGTTTAAAACCAACCCAGAAGCCAAAAAGGCTATCAGTGCTTGCATGGTTTTTTGATTTTTATGGAAAAGCTTTTAAAACAGATTAAGATTTGAGCAATGTTAAAAGGCAGAGATGTCACACTTCTGTTTCTAAGTGAGAATAAAACAGTTCAGCTTTGTAATTTCAAAAATGTTTTTATTATAAAGATCAAGAAAAAGATTTTAAATTATGTCTAAAAATCTTAATTTCAGTAAAGAATTATAAGATGCCAAATAATAAGATACATTTGTTAACCAAAATAATAGAAATATATTAAATTCAAAGACCAAAATCTTACTTGACCTAGTTTGATTTATTTCAGTAAGTGAACTTACTGTTGCTAATTCTTTTTGATACGTCTTTCTGTTTGTCTTGCGTTGGAACAAAATTTGCCTTTTGAAATGGTTCAGGATGTCTGATCTGATGATTCATCACTTCTTATCCCAGGACACGGAAGTGTACAAAACTACAGTCAAGGATGACATCACCAAGTGGCAGAATGTTCTCAAAGCTCACAACTCAGTGGACTGGCTGATTGTTGTAGTTGAGAGTGATGCCAAGAAAAAGAATAAAACAAATATCCTTCCCCGTACCTCTATAGTAGATAAGATAAGAAATGACTTCTGTAACAAACAAAGTGACAGGTAAACATTCTTTTACTTTCTAACACGTTAACCTTTTGACTAGCATGCTGATTAAAAAACTCAACTCCCTATGTAGCAGGTTCCTCGCTTAGTTCAGGACTTTCCGTGATAATTTGAACAGATGGTACCATAATACCTGTGCTTTGAAGTAGTCTGACACAAGCAGTAACAGGAAAAGTTTATTTTCAGTTCTTCCTGGATTTGTAGTGGTTTTGAAATGTGTTTCCAAAAAAATTCAGTTATCATCTCCTGACTAAGAGAAGCCTAAGGGGAACAGTGTGGTAATAAGCATTTTCTAGAAGTTCAGGATTTTTTGTTTACTTGAGTGCTGGCAGAAGTGTTAGTAGAGTTACAGGTAGTGGGAGTGAGGTGAGTGGACAATAAGAAGCCAATAGCACTTACATTTTAGCAGTGTACTTTCTGCTTTTCTCTTAGTCAGCTTTCCACTATGAAATAATTGACATAAAGCCAGTTTCTTCAGATATTTTTATTATAAGGGAAAAGTAATGAATATATGAAACTGTTTTTGCTTTATTAAAGTAAATAAATCTTAATTTGAAACCAACTTACTGTAGGAATGTATTACAGAGGTTTATTTTAAGTGACTTAGGAAAGACTGACTATAGGTGATCTAATGGATCTTGATTTGTATCTAGCATAGTCCTTGCCAGAAATAACTGCAATTACCGTTCCACTGATTTTTATTGCCAAGCAGACGTTTTTTTGTGTCTTTGATAGCTACAGCATTACTTTTGTGTAAGTAATTGGAATAATGTGCCCGTTACTTACTTAAAGTGCAGCTTTATAGTATTCACTTTGAGGAAAATAATTAACCGTTGTCCTAAACTGTGTCACAGACTTAGACGTATATGGAAAAAGTTTTTAAAAGCCACAGAAACCCAACTAACCACAGAAAAACCCAGACCTCAACACACTCACACCCAAACAGTCATAACCCTCAACCTGGGCTTTTCCCTTTGATTAGTACTGAATGAAAAACTAAATTTTGTTCACTTGGAAATTGTCAGGGATTCACATAATTCAGCTGTGTGTTTGTATGTTAATTCTATCTGTCTCTTCACAAATTATTTGTATCAATCTCTTTACAGGTGTGTGGTACTTTCTGACCCTTTGAAAGACTCTTCCCGTTCTCAGGAATCTTGGAATGCCTTCCTGACCAAACTCAGGACATTGCTTCTCATGTCGTTTACCAAAAACTTAGGCAAGTTTGAAGATGATATGAGAACTCTGAGAGAGAAAAGGACTGAGCCAGGATGGAGCTTCTGCGAGTATTTCATGGTCCAGGTAAGAATCTTATTTTATTAAAAACAGAGTCCTGGTTTTAACAGTAGCACTATTTTTGTTGTAGTTGGCTTTCTGATACTTTAAGATACATTCTTTAAGGGTTGGGGCAGGAAATATGGGGACTGGTATACAGGCAGCAATTTTAAATCTTGTTTGCAGCAGCTGTTGTATTACAGTTGTAGTACAGTGCCATTACAGCAGCAGAATCTTTCAGGCTTATCAAAGTTTCATGAACCTCAGCTGAAGCAAACGAATAGCATCGAGACAGTATTTTGGTAATTGCACTTGAATTTTGGGTAATCATCCTGATACTGTATGTGTGAAGACACTCAACCTTGTAACTGGTATTTAATATGAATGTTGCTGTGCTTTCTTTGTTTAGATTATCTGTATGTATGGAGATGATTTTTAGAAAACGACCTATTTTGGAATAATCCATGCAGAGAATTCTGTTTATTACTATTTTTAAACATGTCTTTGTTTTGTCTGGTATAGAGAAAACCACAGCAATCTTATCTGATAGATCTAAATTCCTCTAGAATTTTCTGTTCCTGTAAAGTGCTATTCTCCGTGCTGATTTCACATTATCTTCACATCTCCTTTGACTTCACATGCTACTTCTTGCATGTGATGTATATAAATCACAGACTTACGACTACTTAGACATTCTTCTCTGTGTGTAGCTGAACCTTTAAGGCTGCAACTTGTGCCTTTGCAGAATAAGCAGAGGAGAAAAACTGTTACAGTTATAGGAGATGAGCATTCAGCAATGACAAAATATTTCTTTTTGAAACTCAAACCTTTAATGGAGTATGAACAATATCTTGTGAATCAGGATCTGGCAGAACAGGATTTACTGGGACAGCTGTATTGACTTAACCTTCTTTTGTGAACCTTCCCATGTTAGAAGGAGGTGCTGCATCTCCTAAAGTGGAGGGTTTTCCTCTAGTGTGACCATTGGAATGGGGAGAATGTTGAAAAATGTAGTTCCTGGAGCTTTGTGTATGGATGGGTTAGTTAATACCAGACCTGATTAATGCCAGTAACACGCTTTTTGTATTGCTTGTCTGCCAAAAGGAGGAGCTGGCCTTCGTCTTTGAGATGCTGCAGCAATTTGAGGACGCGCTAGTGCAGTACGATGAACTGGATGCCTTGTTTTCTCAATATGTTGTTAACTTTGGGGCTGGTGGTGAGTGTCTTAAAATTGGTCATAAATGTTAAATTAATCAATTTCTTCACTGTACTTCAACTACACAATCCAGTGCCTTATGTGGATGTGGGAGAAAAAGATGGGGCATTGTCATGAAGATGCACTAGGTATTTTGTGCTCTCATTTTATGCCCTGGAACTCTGTAATTATCAGAGTATCAGTCTGGCTGGGATGCAGTTGCTGGTTTCACAGCTCACTGCTAAGTTACTCAGTGAAGTGCTTCCTGGAGTAAAGCACTCAATTTTGCCTCGAATTACATGAGACATGTAGTAATCACTGCAACACAGAAAAGAAGACTGCTTAATCTCCACTACAGAAGATGTAACTTTCTCTACGAGAAACGTTACTGCCTATAAAGTATTTAATAACTTTAAACTGTTTTAAGGAGCTGAAGCCTACGTTGTTATGTAACAGTTTTAACCCGCTATATGTTATAAATCTGTTAAAAAAGTGGTGCAGTGATAATTACAGTGAAATATGTTTGTCCTGGCTGAACCTGGTCTATACCTGAAAGTGGAGGTACCATCTATCCACGATGGCTGAGTAAGAAATATTTAACTAGATGAAGCTTGTTTGTTTTGATCTTCAGGTAGGCCTAATCGCTAGGAACTATGTTACAGACTGATGACTGCTATACTCATAACAAATACATAGTTAGGACAAGATGCCTATGGGGTTTGACTGTTCTGAAATCCATGTATCTACTTAGCTGTGGAAGTTCTGTTGGTTTCTGTTTTATTTTTGAAGTTAAGACAATCCATTTATCCATACTAAACTTCAGAAAGAATGAGCCAGTTCAGAATCTCTCAAGGGAGGAACAAGAGACTTTGATAGAGGGCAATGGTTGATTCTCGTGTATTAACTTTATCTATTTAGATGGTGCAAACTGGCTGACCTTTTTTTGCCAGCCAGTGAGGAGCTGGAATGGTTTAATTCTTCGAAAGCCAATAGACATGGAGAAGAGAGAGCTAATTCAGAATCAAGAAGCTACTCTACTGGACTTGCGTAGTTACCTGTTTTCTCGCCAGTGCACGTTATTAATCTTCCTGCAAAGGCCATGGGAGGTTTCCCAGCGAGCATTGGAGCTGCTTCACAACTGTGTGCAAGAACTCAAGCTGTTAGAAGTGAGTCAGTGTACTATATTCCATTATGTGAATTCTTTTATCCATTGATGATCTAACAAAATTTTTGAAGTTAGATGTTGGTGACCAGAGTACAGCATTGGCTGTTTGATATCAAAATGATGCTGCAGGTTGTTACAGGTTGTAATAGCGCTACAGTTGAATCATGAGGATGTCTTTGGAAAGAAATGTGGAGACATTACAACTGAAAACCAAACCTGTATGTAGTTAAAGTATTCTAGCCTTCACCTGGAAAGTTAGCTTCCTAAGCTGGTAGGTAATTTGTCTGCTTCTTTCCTGGGTTTATTACTACTCGCTTGAATGATATTTCCCATCATATAAACCTCTAATGGTGTTGTATGGAGAAGATAATACAATGGTTAATATGCTAATATTTGTTAATTAATTAGTTAATATGCAAGCAAACAAACCCCAGTTTGGAACTAGAAACAGTATCTACAGTACAGCTTCTCATTGCCACACAAGTTGGATGCTGTTTGAATCATCTTTTATCATTCTTACTTTGTGATTCCTTTGGGTTTCCAGTAGTGCTGTTCTGTTATGTCTCTGGCTGTGTTATCCAATGACAGAAGAAAGAGATTAAACAAGTGGCATGTTTTATGTCTCCATGCTCTAACCCTCCTTCTTCTACACCTTAGCTTCCACTGGTGTTCTGATCCTCTAAGGAGGATTTATCAGGGAAGCTCTACACTGATCATCGTCCATATTTGACCACAGATGTCTACAAACCGAAGTACATGTTTAAGAACAGTGTTGTGCGCATGAGAGTATTTCTGGATTTTTACCTTGTGACTCATCCATGACCTTAATGCTGTGGATGTCTGTTTATATGTGCTATTGTAATAGTAGCTGCTAACTTCTTACATTGTGGTAGTATGTTCCATAAGCTCCATCTGTTCATCTGCATTTAAAAACAGATCTTCAGATGCATTGCCGGCATCTTTGTGTGTTCTAAAACTAACATGGAATTCCCATCAATACAGTGGGGCGGGGGGGTGTGTGTATGTTGTGGTTGATTTTGCTTTCCAGAATAAATACATGCAGCCTTCTAAATCTCTGAAGGCACTTCGTACAGTTCCCCTTTTTGCTCTGCTCCAAGTGTGTCCTGTGCCTCCAATGTTAGGGGCTCTTGTCTGTGCTGTCTCATTTCTGGTGTTTCTGTCAGGATGTGTTGATCTGAACTGAGTGCAGGTGGTCGGGCTGTGAGACAGTGACACTTACTTGTGCATGCCATGTGGTTGTCACTGGCATGCTAATTTTTCTTAGCACAGGCAAACCTCTTAATGTGGCTTCAACCCATTGAACATAGCAGAAATGTGAACTGCTCTGTTCTTATGTTCTTCATCTTCCTGAAAATTCTTCCAGAATTCAGATTTTGTTTTCAAATGCATTGTGTTTGCATGTAGAACTTTCCCATCACATTAGTGAATTGCCTAATTTATTAAGGGTTTCAGAATTTTCGTAGTATTTATGTAAAAGGAATATTTTTGTATTGTTTATGATCAGGATTTTGAGACATTATTATGACTATATTTCAGATCTTTAGTATCCAGTATCAAACTCCCCTGCCTTTCTCTATTGTGTCTTGATTGATAGTCCCGTTTTGTTCTCTTGTTTTCACCTTTTTGTGCATTTTTTTGTTTTATTTGTTGTTTTTATCACTTTTCCTTAGCTGTCCATGATAGATATCTTAGTCTATGATTAAGAGCCTTACTGTTATGAAAGAAATGTAGACTAATTTCTTTATCTTCAGGTTTTTTAACATACGTTTTCCATAGCGTACTTTTCATTTCAGTGTCAGTTAGGAAAGTAGTAGTATACTTACAGAATTTTTTCCTAACTCTGCTTTTTTTAGGCTTAGCTTCCAAATTCTCCAAGTACCAGTACACATCAGTACTCTTTTCCTTCTCTTTCATTTTGATGAATGTATCCAATATAGTTGATGTAGTCATTGTTTAGTTGCTTAGCTGTCCTTGTTTCATGAACTAATATACATAAATTATTCAGGAGTTAGTGAGAGTTGGCCTACTTTTTGTGTATTCTAAGAGTAAGCACTTCCATGATTCTCTATTGTATTATATCAAGAGAAGTATTTTGTTAAAGTCTTTTCTCATCTGACTAACATTTATTTCCCAGTTAATTTTATTTGTTCATCTCCAGGTATCTGTTCCTCCTGGAGCTTTGGACTGTTGGGTATTTTTGAGTTGTTTGGAAGTCTTACAAAGAATAGAAAGCTGCTGTGATAGGGCTCAAATAGATGCAAATGTTTCTCACACAGTTGGCTTATGGAGCTATGCCACTGAGAAGGTGAGCAAATGATGTCTTATAGTGGTGTGTTGTGCAGTTGTAATAACAGTTTTGAAGCAGACCATCTGTTTCTATGGAACAGATTTTACACATTTATCATGGAATTTAATATGGTGGTGTGTGTGTTGTTTTGAGTCTAGTCTAGATCAGACATGGAGGTTTATTTCCACTCCTGAGAGGTACTTGTCTTATTACAAAAACAGAGAAAGACAATTTCACCGTGAAGAGTTACTGTTTGAGGAAAAAAAAGAGGGTAGCGGGGAACATCAGACTGAAGGAAACAAATAGTCATTTAAAGTGGTGATGAGTGCATCACATTCTTCTCATGCGCTTTAAACCTTTCTATGTAAGGTTTATACCTGAGTTGGAAGTGTGCATGCTATTGATGGCTCTTCTAACACAAAGGCTAAAGGGAAAAATTGTAAGATAATGAGTAGCAGTAAGGTGGAACAGACTGAATGCAAAAAAATGAGCAACTAGTGACAAAACTGAGTGGAAATAAATATATATTGTGTGACACAGAGTAATATAACAAGCTGAGGCCTTCTATCTTTTGTGAGCTTACTTTGGCAGTTGATTGAATTACTCTTAATGAATTAACCAAACAACCAGCAGAATGGAACTTCTTTCTGACAGAATCCTCCACGGACTTCTGGGTATCAAGCATACCAGCTGCTGTCTGTAAGGGGTTTTATGGCACTGTGCTAACACCATTCGCTATACTGATATCTCCTTTAAAGAGGGTTTTTCACCTGAATACAGTATTTTGGGTGAATCTGCAAGCTTATCTGATCAGTGTACTGGAGACTGCCCGTATTTCTTGATTATGTAGTTTTTAACAATACAGACAGTTACTAGAAATGATCTTTGTTGACAGATGATAAGCATAATTAGCTTTGTCCATGTTTATATGGAAAACCAGAAGGATAAGGGATGTGTTTGTATATGCATGTGTTCCAACGTTATCTGAGTCAGTAACTTACGTGCCATTTAAATCCTAATAAAATTAATTTCTGCTGTGAGAAGAACAGTTCTCCAATTGCTTTCCATGAAGCAACTTTAAAGCAGATCTTACAAGCAGAATCATGTGACAGCAGTGGAAATGTGTTGTAGGGATGATGCAATAAAGTAAAAGGAGTTTTATATTGACTGAAAGCAAGCATCTGGTTTCTTTTCTAGTTAAAATCTCTGGGTTATCTGTGTGGACTTGTGTCAGAGAAGGGACCCAATTCGGAAGACCTTAACAGAACTGTTGATCTATTAGCAGGTTTGGGAGCAGAACGCCCTGAAACAGGTATTGTCAGGAGTGTGCAAGTTCTTTCTAGTAACTCTGATACTGTCTTAAATACATCAGCAGTAGTAATTTCCAAGTATCCCAACACATGTATAGACGTAATAATCATAATAAACATTGATAGACCTCTGTTGTCTCTCATGAGTTCTTCTAATGTGTTTAGTACTATCACAATTAATCTTCTTGCTGTTGCAATAATGAGTTTTTCCATTAATGTTCCTCTTATCAGCATTGAGGTAAGTAGTTTTGAACAGTACTGGTTTAGTTTTGAGTACTTTAAGACAAGTACTAAAAACAAAATTATTTGAAAAAGAAGTAAACCATCCTTGATCTGATGCAAATAGATTGCCTGCAACTGGAACTACAGAGATGTTGTTTGAGTTGAGGTGATACTATTTGAGTGAACAAGCAATCCACTCAAACAAGATTTATGTACTCCTGGTGGATTTTATTACTTGCAAAGATATTTCTGAAGGGAAGAAGCTTTCTCATGTTAAATATGCTCGAAGGTTTAGTGTCTTTGAGGCATTAGATGACAGGTGACACTTACTTTTATAGGTACGATGATGTGTGATTCTTCATTCATCATTGCTGTGATGCCTCTTGTCTTTAAAATGATGGTGTTTCTGTTATAGAAATATTGACATATTTGTTGTGCCGAAGTCTCTTAATTTCAGAAAGCTGTTTCTGGGAAAAAAACTTGGTCTTGCTAACAGTTTTGCTTTGAAGCCATTGTTTAAAGTAGTCATATGTCTTCAAATTTCAGTATACTTTTCTCATGTTGGTTTATAAATTCACCTATGGGGAGCGGTGAGGATAACATACTCTTGGCACATTATGGTATTTATGTACTGTTGTGTTTCTAGGCTACATAAATGTTTTGAAAGACTGTGGATAAGTTAGTACAGTTACTATATTGCTGCTTGCCTTTACTCTGATACCCTGAACATTGCTTGTATGTGCATGCACATGCAGGTAGTTGTGAAACAGCCTTTCTTGATTTTGCTTTAGAGCCTTGGGAAGAAAATTGTGATCTATTTCTAAGTGTTTATGACATTTCCCACTTAGAGTTAGTTTTAATCTTTCTATTAACTTTCTGCTGAAGGAAGAAGTAGGAAGGGTGTGTGTTTGTGACCAAAATGGAGATCTATTGGTAAGTGACCTTTTGTTCTGCTTTTTCTAAAGCAAACGCATCACAGAGCCCTTATAAGAAACTTAAAGAGGCCTTATCATCTGTAGAAGCATTTGAAAAACACTACTTAGTAAGTATGAATTTTGGCTATTTATATTAGGTTTGTGTGTTTACATTACAGATTAAATAGGACCCAGATTTTCAAACGGGAGAAGACAACACTGCGAATGTACATCTGTGTTTCTGTATATTGGTCTTAAAGGTTGTTGCACACACACTGAACGTAACAAGTCTGCTTTGTTTCACAACTGTAACTCTTTTGGCTCCAAGTTTCAAATATTTGGATTAAGTTCTGTATTTACAGTTATGAGTTGTAGGTTATTATCTGTAAGTATGTACATTTAGTTATGTGGAATCTCCTTCTATGGAGCCTTTTAAAAACCTCCTGGATATGTTCCTGTGCAGCTGGATCTAGATGAGCCTGCTTTGACAGGTGGATTGGACTAGATGATCTTTCAAGGTCCCTTCCAATCCCTAATGTTCTGTGATTAAAAAAACAGCAACTATCATATTGTCTTATTCCAGATTCAGAATTAATTGAATACAGAAGAATACTGAAGTCTGAATTCAACTTCCTTTTGGGTGATTTAGACTTGCTTCTTGCAGTAGTTGTTATATGGCTTAAGTTATCCTGTGTAATTTTTTAAATACACTGTGGGACATCCTTCGATAGTAGGGCTGGAGCAGGCATAGACTGAAACATAAGAATTCTCATTGTGCTCTAGTGTGGCTGTTTATTTCCTGACAGCTCCTTAACTGAGAAGCCATTGTAATAATCTTGGGTTTTTTTAATGCAAGATTGATAAAGAGAACAAGAAACTGCTGAGTGTCGCAAGACTGCATTTGGGTTTGGGGGTTTGGTTTTTTTGGGTTTTTTTCCTTAAAGAGTTTTCCTCTGACATTTCTTGTATTTTCAGTACTGCTGTTATAAGTTTTCTGGGAAAAGGTTGGAGGAAAACTGAGCAAATTTTTTTTTTAATCTGAAAACCAGGTGAATACTTATTTTTACAAAATTGTATTGAAAGACAAAGTCTTAAAAAGATGTACTCTAAAGATAATAAGTTTCATTTTCATACTTCATTTGTTGTACAACTAGTTGACTAGCTGCACCAAAACTAAGGTCTCACAATTACAAGCTGCTTTTACGTGCACAATTCCAGCAAGTGCCTGAAGATCTCTGCTCAGTTCAGCAGTGTCTTCTTAAATTAAGTAATTTAAGTGGTATCTTCAGAGTTCATCAAAGAAAGAAATGCCATCCCTGTTTGTATTTTTGACCACTTTCATGCAACAGAAATTCAGATCTCAAATACACTCTACATGAGGATTGTTTTCTGTGCACTTGTCACATAAATATACACATTTTATATATATATATACCCATAGTTTTTTGGGTGTACAGTGGAAAAGAACATAAAAGTAGTTAAAATTTCCAGACATATCTAAGAAAAATTATATGAATTTAAAATTTTCATGAGTTTGGAAGCACAATGCAGCTTTTCAGACATGTTGAAAAAAAGAAGTGATGAGCTTTCATTTTCAAAAAAGAGTTTGTTCAATGGCAAGTTTCATGCAACAACTTCAGAGACCATCAAATCTTCTACAGGCAGGTTGGTGTGTATGTGAATTTTGGGGTCATGTAGCTCTTCATTTGTATATGTAGCTGGTGCCTAAGGCCACTTTGATTGTAGCAATGTGTTAAGGAGTGTTTGAGTAGTTTATTGTAGGATATTGTTGTGAGCTCTTATTTAAGTGATTTTTCTAAACTGTCCATAGGAAACACAAAAAAATGGCCTAAGAAGGGCTTTGGGAACTCGTTTAGGGTCATTTCCCTCCCCTGTAGGAATAGATAGATACCTTCTGACAGATAATCTGTGAAATATTTTGGCAGTTGGAAGCTCTTAAACAGTTTGTTTTGAGGGACACAGTAGTTCTTGATACACTGAGGAAGAATGAACTTCTGTTGAGGTTACAAACCCGCAGCCTTTTCTGACTGTTAGCAAATAAGTTGTGAAGCATTTTGATGTATCTGCCCATATAGTTGAGAAACATGTTTGTAGTGTATGGTGTGCGTTGTAACTACTGATTGTATGAGAAGGATTTGGTGCTGTTTTTGCAGGCTTAGGGCAAGGTGTGGAAGGTGACACGTAGGCAGAAATTAAGCCTAAAGCTAACTGGGGAACTTCCATTTGGGATTGCTTAGCTTCAAGCAAAATTCCTTTAAGGCATTCTTGTGAAAGTACTTCCTGTGTTCATAACTTAGCATTTTGCATTAGACTGCATGTTTACATACAGCAAACTTGAATATACTCTTGATAACTGTGTGCAGCTTTGGTGAAGGAATTGTCTACCGTGTGCTCTATGTAGTTGATTTGGTTTTGATGTACTCCTTGGGAGTCTCTGAGGCAAGCTCTAATGTTATTGTGAATAGGTTATGCTGTGGTGTATCCTGGCTGTAATCACAGTCCTGTCATGATCATCTAATGGCCTATGGTTGCTGAAGGGTCCTACTCTTTCAAAGAAAGACGATTGAAGTGTAAAAAAAAAGTACTTGAAGCCACATCTAATACAATTTTTCAGTAGGCTTTCTTCTACTGACCTTTGTTGTAGTAATGTAGTTACTGGTTAAAAGTTTTTGTGAAATACCATAGAGCTCCTAAAATATATAAAACTTATAATAGTTTTTCTTTTAAACAGGATCTCTCCCATGCCACCATTGAAATGTACACAAATATTGGAAGAATTCGCTCAGCTAAGCTCGTGGGAAAGGACTTGGCGGAGTTTTACATGTAAATGAATGTTTTAAATGTCTTAAATGGTTTGAAAAGTGTGAATGTGATCCTTGAAGAGAATATAGTGTATTCAAAAAAGAGTTTTAAACATTTTTTTAAAATACATAAGCATACCAGAAGCTCTATTTCAGAAAAATAAAAGGAAAAGAACACCAGAAATCTCCTTATATCAAAGTCTAGTTCTCATCTTATAGTTTAGTACTCTTTCCTTGAGTTGTCCTATGTTCCTTAGCTTGAACCTTACCCCTCCTAGGGAAAAAAAGGCAACAGGGCAAGGGGAAAAAAGAGATAGCTTTGCATTATATTTTCATCAAAGCATTTTCCCACTTTTAAAATACCGAGTAATTGTAATTTTAGTCAGAAGCTTGAGATGACTTTGCCTAGTTTTGGGAGGTAGCATGGTCTCATTTACTCTGACTTGGGATAAATCTTGTGTATGAAGCTTTTCATTGACATGATGTATTTGCATTAATTGCAGTTCTGCTTGCTTAAGGGAATCATATGAATAGAGACTGATAGGTTGACCTGTTAACAGCAAAATAAAGAGCATGGTAATTCACTGCATTCATACACAATAATCTTCTCCCATCACTTTTGAACTATGTAGAACATTTGCACAGTAATAAAAGTTCTGAAATTATTCTGACTCATTCCTTTAAAGGAGGAAGAAAGGTCCACAGAAAGCAGAAGTCTATCTTCAAGGAGCACTGAAAACTTACCTTGCTGAGGGCTGGGCATTGCTTGTCACGCATACGAGAAAACAGTTAGCTGAATGTCAGAAACACCTTGGGCAAATAGAAAAGTATCCTCTAAAAGGTGGAGCCAGGAAAACCAAGACCAGAGAAATTACATTTTTATTTATTTTTCTGACACACATCTAACTTTTATTTAACGGTAGAGACTGCCAGACATCAGACATATGATTTCTTGCTTCCATTGTTGCTGTTCATTTGAAGAAGCTTGGAGGTTTATTTTTCTAACATGTAGTTACTTAAAACCCTTTGCATATGCTTGACACATGTATAGTGTGAGTTTTGTCATTAGTTTAGCATTGAGAATATTTGTGATTGTTTGTACTTCATCATTATGGAAGTTTTAATGTAGTACTGTTTTGTCATTTAGTAAATACAGCATCATAGTGTCTTTTCATACTAACAAGGCTTAATTTCTGGGCTTGCTTTCTATAGATTCTCCCACCTTTTTCCTGTATCAGACCTGGCAAGGACTGTTCTCATGTTTGTAATAGTGACCTTTTCCCCAAAAGTTAAAACAGAGGCTTGTAAGATTGTGGCTTCGATGTGGTGTGTGCTGTTTTAATATTTTTTGCTATTATTTATTCTATAGAGCTTTGATCTCTGCTTTGGAAGAGGAGTATGAGTTTGCTTTTAAGTTGTGTAAAAGCTAAGTCTATTGGAATCTTCTTGGATTGCAGTCTTCTCTGTAAATGCCACATAAATCCTAAGTAATACTTTGAGAGAATTATTTGTCCCTATCCTAATGTTTGATGGGCTTAAAATGTTTCACTTTGACACTCTCTGCATTATTTTCACACACCAACTCTATCCTTACAAATGTATTTGGTTAAATATTAAGTCTGTGTTGCTATACAGTTGTTGCTTTGAAGATTAGAGGGATGTGTGTGTGTGGAAAAGGCGACTCACTGGTTTTGGGTGTTTTGTTGTATTGGCTTTGGCATTAGAAACAGCACAATTGGAATTCTGCTCTCCACTTTAATTTCATATATTGTTGCCTGAATTTGGTAAGTGTTAAGACACATGTTGGTGCTGCATGCAGGGTATTATGTACTGTAGCCACATGGCAAATTTTCGTCAATTTTTGGTGGTGTGGGAGAAGGATACTGCTTTCATTGGTGCCACAGTTATGATTAGAGTTTCTCTACATATTCCAGACTGGGGTGGTTAGCTGACGAGGATACTTTCTGTAGGAAAGCTCTAGTGGAAGTTGTAATGACAGACAGCTTTTTTCAATAGTCCTTCTTGCTTTTTTTAAAGTTGTTGGTTTGTTCTGTTATTTTCTTTGCCTAAGAAGCTCATATTTTAGTCTCTAAGTGATGGTGCTAGGAACCATACTGTAGCTGAAAGCTAAGCTAAATTAAAATTGTGCTCCTTTTGGGATTTTGTTCTCTTTTATTGTTTGTTTTTGTTAGATCTAGACTTAGACATTGCAAATGTCTGTTAAACACACTTAAATTTTTCTGTTTCAGTGCAAATGCCCTTAAAGAATCTGAAATCAGTAATACTTCAATCTTAGCTAAATACTTAAATAAGCATTTGTAACCTCAGCATTCAAAAGGATACAGAATGCCTTAGTTACGATAAGTGATGCTGCACCAGCTGGCAGATTACCAGCCAAGTAAATTGGAATGTAATCAAATACTCAAGTTATTTAGTTCTACATGATGGGCAGTGGAATGCAGCACACGGGGTGTTTAACTTGCATGCTGCTTTTATGTATTGTCATATAAGTAATTTGCTTTATTCACTGGTCTCTTTAGATGCAGGAAGACTGACAGGTTAATAATGGATCATGTTTTAGTAGTCTGCAAAAAGTAGAGATTCTGCAATATTCTCAGATTATAACCATTTCTAATGGAAGCACCTAGTGATTATAAAAGCACGTCTTGTATTCAAAGATTAGAAAAGCAGAACTTGAACTGCCTCATTTTCAGTCAAATTTCTGAATGTTGTACATTTCTACTTCATGTTTCCTTAACTCTGTTAGTTATCTTCAAACAAGCAGCCTTTTAGCTGGTGATAAACACTTAACAGAAGATGAACGCAAAAGCTTTTGCCAAGAAATTCTAGATTTTGCCAATCAGCAAGCAGAGAACCAAGGTAAGTCTGGTTCTTAAAAACTTAAAAGTAGATTGGTAGATTGGAAGGCTTTTTCAGATTATTTTCATTACCTTGTACTTAACTTCTGAACCAATGTGGTCTTTTTATTGTCATCTCCTAAGCATTTAGAAAATTCCTAAAACTTCTGCAATAATTAATTTAGTCCAGAACAAAAGGTTACTTCATATTTTCATCCTGAATACCAGAAAGTCTTTGTTTTCCTTCACTTAGCTCTTTCTCTGCTTATCGCTCATAATTTATCTTGTGTTAGGTTTTTTTTAGTTCTTGACTTACTCTGCATTGCTGGCATGTAGAAGGAAGGTCTGAATAATAGTTGTTTCAGTGCCGGATCTGTTTCCATCTACTTGAAGCTTACTGTGTTGACTATGCTACCTCTTCTTTTTGTTTTTTTTTACTGTTTCAGTAATAGTACTCAGGCGATGACCATAATTGAAATTTATATAGAATACTTTCTGTAGATCTGAAGACTGTTTATTTTTATGCAGAAGTTTTCCTTCATGAATGCATGTACAATAACTAATGTGTTATTTTAACTTGCTTCTTAAACAAGTTTTAGAACTGCCTCAGTGTTGAGTTTTAGAATCTTAAAATTAAAACCCATTGTATGATAAAGCTGATGGCTTCAAGCACCAATCTGATAATTAAGTTCTTGTACTTGCTCTTAATTTATGTGCTCTTAATTTATCTCAATGTCTTTAAGTCACAATTTTATGTAAGATAAACTGAAATAGTAAAGTATTGGTTTGTTGTGAAATGATTCATTGTGAAAAGTTGGTGATCTGTTTAATTCTAGAGGTTGCATTTTGAAAAGATTTTCTGATTTCCAGCAGCAGTGGAGAAAAATAAACCCTCTGGTTTTATCTTTCCAGGTCAGAAGGTTTTATTGCCTATGCACTCCTTTGCACAGTTGAAAACGCTGCATTTTGACCCTCCGAATGCTGTCGTCCATGTCGGTGGAAAGTTGTCTATTGAGTTGACTTTGCTGAGCCAAATGCCCATCCCTGTCCCAGTGGATCAGATTGCCATCCATGTTCACTTCAGCATTGAAAAAAATAATTACAGAAAAACAGCCGAGTGGCTCACTAAGCACAAAACTTCCAATGGTGTCATCAGCTTTCCAAATGAAGTCGCAAGCTTTCATTTTCCACGAAACAATATGCCAGCACTGGAGCTATATGAAATGTATGAACGGAGTCCCTCAGATAACTCTTTGAACACAGCAGGAATTATCTGCAAAAATGTGCACATGCTGCTGCGAAGACAAGAGAGCAGCAGTTCGCTGGACATACCCTCAGGGGTGACTTTAGAAGATGGGGCTCACATGTTGAAATGCAACAACTTAATGCTGGAACCAGGAGTCAATAAAGTCACATTTAATACTCAGGTATGTTTTTATTGTTGAATGAATGTAGCACTTCTGAAAGAACTAAAGACACTGTCGGAGGAAGAGTGTGATGCTAACGAGTGGTACCTGTATTGCCGGGTTTTGTGGTTTGGGCGGTACCATTCCCTTTGTGGCTTCTTTTCTTTGTTCTAGACCTTAATTTTCCTTGAAAGAAGGCTCTTCTGTTTGTGCCAAAGTATAAAAGTGACTCTCCTATTTACAATTATTTGAGTCAGCCTTCCAAAACTCTTGATTAATGCTGCCAAAAATTGAACTGATAAATTCCTTTATATACTACTTGTGAAGTCTGCCTTTGCTGTTTAGCTCACTGAAGATAATTGTTTAGAAATTTTGATGGGAATACATTAGTAAGTGACCACGTGGTTAAATTTGGTTGTTGTCCAGTTCTTCACAGTTGGAGATTGATAAAGTACTTTTTCACTTGGTCAGTGTAGTCAGCCTTACTGCAAGAAGTACAGCAAAGTTACCTTTCAAACAGCTTCCACTGTCTAAATTTAGAAGATGTCAGAATTAAAACTGCCCTCGTTACTCATCTTATTCATGTAAGGACTGAGAATACAAGAACACAAGAAGACCAAATTTGCAGGAAGCACCTGTGAAAATAGAGGGTCATTAATGGTGACAAGGTGGGATTGTCTTAAAGTTCTCTTCCAGCCCTCAGAAAAACGATTACCATCCGGCTTCTGCTATGTTGTATATAAAACTTTCTCGGTTTCTGACTTGCACATACACTCTAAGTCAGCTTACTACTTGGAATAATCCTTTCTGTTTCCTGCCATTCTTCCCACAGCAAGCTAAGTAACTCCTAGTAGCTGCTGCAGTATTTAAGGGCAGTAGTGCTTATCAGTTCACATTGCATTACAACAAAGTGGGTAGTAACTGGAAATCAGCAGGCCTTGTGGACCACCTCTGTTGGTTGGATGGTTGTGATTTTCAGTTGCATGTGGGTTGTTTATTTGATTGCTTGTTTTAAACTGCCATTCATTCTGTGGCCTTGTACTTTGCTGAGCTGTGGTTTGCTCGCTTGTTCTAATGAAATGAGAAAAGGCATTTACCTGCCAGTTTAGTTCTAAACAATGAAACGCCAGGCACTTTCAGAAGTGAGACTTTAGCATTGCAGGAGTAGGAACTTCTGGCCTCAGTAATGTTCTGTCCCTTGCATTTCTTTAAATACTTTCTGTCTCCTTCCCCACCTCTGTAATCATTTGTAAGGAAGTACATAGTAGAGGTCAATGCTACAGCAATGAACGGCACAGCTGGGAAAACTTGTGTGAGAAAATGCCAAGAAATTCAGTACATCAGCTGAATGTTTAGCAGCAGATGGGGCAGCACAGTGAGGAATGAAACTGGTGTTCTGTAGCTGCCTTTTCTGAGCGTTATCCAGCCTGTATTTTGGAAGAAATGTGTTTTTTGTATGAAAAGAAAAACTGGTCTGCAGTGGCAAACGATATATACACCTGCTAACTTAGCATTTTCTACTTCATTTTAGCTACCTTTGGTCTCTTTTAGTGTCTGAACTCATCCTTTTTTTTTGTTTAAAAGGCCTAATTAAATAATCGCCATATCTTTTTTGATGTCTAAAAATAGATAGCTGGACAGAGATGGCCAGTTTCTTTTCTTTAGCATTCTTGGCATATTGTCAGTGTTCCTCACTTGAGATTTTATCTTTCCTTCTCCCTCTTGCTTTTCCCCCTTGCTTTGCCCCTTGTCATTGGGGCTGTGTAAAGGCTTACACACTTTGCTTTTGCATCCCTTCAACACTGGGGCAGGAAACACGAGAGATGTACTTGATGCATGCGCACACATGCATTGTGGAATGTGTGTAGATAGCAGGTATCTCAAGATGGAAGTTGAGTTCAAGTCCCTAAAGATGCAATGTGAAATGACAATAGTCATTTGAGCTACTTAGTGACCTAATTTTTTAGGTGTCTCATTCTTCAAAAGGATTAGAGAAATTAATGAGATGTAGACATGTCAGAGGTCTTGGTAGCAGAAAATGCAGTTCTGTGCAATCGATTAACATGATGCAAAATCAGATTTCAGGAGACTGAGCCTCACTAGAAAAAAAAAACCTGTTAAGAGACTGGTCTGAGAAGGCATTTTGGCTTAATGGGACAAGGATGCCATCTGAGACTGTGGAAGAAGAGATATGGATTAAAAGCTACATTTAGCTCTGCTTTAAATGTGCCTTGTTCTGCATGCTTCTGGCAGCTATGGGAGGAAGTGTAGCCTTATGCTTACAACTTGCCTATTTTCCAGCCTTTCCTCCTTGAACAAACTTTGCGTGGGAAGACAGCTTAATGTGAATCCTGCTTATCTTTATACAGTTGTTCAAAGCATGACTTACCTGTCCTAAAATCTGAATATGTTACAGTTTTGACAGTGTGTTACTAGGCAACATGATGAAATCTGCTCTAGATTTGAGCTGCAGTGTTTACAAAATGTTTACTAGAAGTCCACTGTCACTGTAGCAGTATACTGTGTCACTTCCGTTGGATTACATAGCTGGCCAGAGGACAGAAACTGCTGACAACTTGTTTTCTAAATTTTCTTATAGTAATGCTTAGTTGCACTACTTTTACAGGAGGAAGAATGACTCTGCTTCTCAGTTTAGAGAAAGTTTGGTTATTTCTGTGTATCTTAGTCTGACAATTAGCATTATTTTTGCTGGTAGCAATTTTCCAGTGTATTTTTTTGAGCTTTGGTAGAGGTGAGAAAGTATTATCTAAATTATTCACATCCCATGTGTAGTTTAATGTATGTAGATATGATGAAAAACTTTACTGATGCTTTTCGCTTTGTAAAGTATTCAAAGCATGAAATGTAGTTACTTCAATGCAAAAAATGCATAATACTGATTTTTTGTCAGGATTTGCTTTGTAAATAACTTGGTAAGTGAGTTTGAGTGTTGTTACAGCTTTTCTCTGTATCGTCTGATCTTAATTTTTTTATTTACTCATACCCAGCATCAATATCCATGTATTACACTAGGTAAAATAGCACATGGAAAAGGAAACCATTTTCCATTCCATATCAGTAGTAGGTAAGAGCAAGTAGAATCAAGAATACTAGCAGATGATACATACTTTCTTCTTACAATGTTTTTAAAAAAAATCTAGGATCACATTTTTAGGGCAAGGAAAGAACTTGAAATTAAGTATGTATGTATTACTGTTCTTGTGAGCATTCACATCAGGTGTGGGATGGGTAGTGCATGAAATAAATTTTATATTTTAATGTATGTGGCACTCAAACAGGGTAAAAATATCCAACCAATAAATAGGACAAAAAGCACTTCAAAATGCCAATTTGAGAGCATAGCAGCTATATTAGGTATTGTAATTAGAGTTATTTGATGGTTAGTTATGTTTCTTTCTTGAATCAGACAACACTTCCATTTTAATGGGGCAAAAGGTTCTCCTTTTTGAGAAACTTGTTCCTTACTCAGAGAACAAGCCTGTCATTTTAATTTACAAATGCAAAGTATCTGATAAAACTGAACGGAAAACATGCTGTTCTTTAGTAGTGGATTTGTTCTAAAAGTACTTATCTCATGAAAACTCCATTCAAATATTTTTTTCAAAGGCCAGAGAACCTGGGACATACACAGTCAGGCAACTGTGCACTTCAGTGGGAAAAGTACAGTTTGTCCTTCTTCATATTTACCCAATTGTGCAGTATGATGTATATTCTCAGGAGCCCCAGCTAAAAGTGGAACCAATGACTGGTAGGTACAGTTGCTACGCTGAAGTTGTTTTGATGATTTCTGTTGTGCTCTCACGGGACCGGATGAAGTGTTTTCTGGCTTGAATGTTAGACAGACTCTTTGGCCTTCTCTTGAGTCTAAAATGAATTGTCACATTTCTAATTACCCATTGAGTGTGCTTGTTGTTTTCAACAACTCATTTCAGTGAACTTTTGAACATAAATTATCACCTCTAGCAAAGAATCCCAGTTCTTTGCATTTCTCCTAAATACTAAAGAAACCGCAGCATCACAGAACTAAGCAATACAGAGCTCAGTGTTCAGGCTGTGATGCTGCGGTTTCTTTAGTATTTAGGAGAAATGCAAAGAACTGGGATTCTTTGCTAGAGGTGATAATGTAAATTTATTTAAATCTGAGTATAGTCATTGGTTTAATGTAAGACTGAGAATTAGATCTTAGGAAAAAATTCTTCACTGTGAGGCTTCTCCAGTCAGGTCATGGCTTCTCCGGTCAGGTCATGGCTTCTCCGGTCAGGTGAGCCTGCTCTGGCAGCGGGATTGGACTGGATGATCCTTAGAGGTTCCTTCCAATCCCTGATGATTCTATGGTGAGGAAGTGGAACAGGTTGCCCAGGGAAAAATTGTGCATAGCTCCTCCCTGGAAGTAGTCAAAGCCAGGTTGGATGGATCTTTGAGCAACCTGGTCTAGTGAGAGGTGTCCCTGCCCATGGCAGGAGGGTTGGAACTAGGTGATCTAAGGTCCCTTCTAACCTAAACCATTCAGTGATTTTACTACAATTTATAGATGGAAGTTAACAGTGATTTTGTTTTCAGGCTATTAACCAAGGCAGCTGAGTTTAATATGCATTTTGTGCTATTGTTTCAGTTACAGGGGTTACAGCGTGTGGCAAAGGAAGGACGAATGTATCAGGCATTAATCAAATTGGCTCCACCTATGGAACTGATGGCTGTGATTCAGATATTGGAGTTTGTTAGCATACTAGCATTCTTGTTATCTTGATTATGTAAATACAGCATGTGTGTATGACTAGCTCTGCAGGCGTGAAAACCTGCTTTTCTACAGCCTTTTCTGCAACCTGGAGAACTTCACAAAATGTTTAGTAAATGCTTTGGGATGATTATACTTAACTGAATGTTGTGCCGCCAGAGCTACACAGTACGTGAACTAGCTAGTCTAAGCCATCCAGGAAATGGGTTTAGATACTCAAGTTGAAACCACTCTTTTCTGCCCACTGGTGTATGTGAACTGGGTTTAATGTTGTGTAACACCAAAACCCTACACTTCTAAATCACTCCAATGTGTGAGAAGTTACCTGGGAATATTGCGTAGAAGCCTTAGCTGTGCATTGTAACCATCTAGTGATGAGTTAGATGACTGATGACTTTGCTAATGATTTCTGCTTTCTTCTTCAGATAGCCTTTTGGCTGGCATTCCCCAGAAGGTGAAATTCACAGTGACTGCTGGTCACTACACCATGAAGAATGGGGATACTTTGCAGCTTAGTAATGCAGATGCCATGCCTATTCTGTATCATCCAGAGAGTAAGGCAGTGATCTATTCGAACACCAGAGGTAAGGCACCACGTAAAATTTGATAGTCATTAAATGACTGAAAATTCAGTCAACCTGAAGTAAATCTGTACTTAGAGTATAAACACTGACACTGTCTTTTTTAATAGCTGCTATTAAGAACTATTCTAGGGACTTGCAGATGAGTACTTCAGTGTAAGAAATGTCTTAAACATTCACCCTCAAAGTATGATCTTCAGCAAACATAGCCAGACAACTTGTACTTTCACTGATGGCATTCAGTAGGCATAGTGACACTGGTGCTGAAATGAGCACATCGTGATTTCCAAATGAATCATGGTGATCTTTTATTAAGGTGTGGGTTCTATTTTGACTAAACCTTTTTTTGTGAAGCAGCTGTAAGTAGGTTTCACATAGTGCTTTATGTAAATGGGGCATCACATCCTAACTTCATAATCTCCTGAATTGCTCAAACACAAGCAACTTCTATGTAACTGGAAAGGACAGTCTTACCAGACTTGAAAAATAAAGTAGGCTGTACAGAGGCACCTGATGTGTAGCATTTTAAAGACAGATGTTGAATAGCAACCAAGAATACCGGTGCATTTTGGGTTTGCTTGCAGTGAAACTGCGAGACTAAGGACTTGTAGAAACATCAGTAAGTGTCATATGATGGACTAAAGTAGCTGTTCAGCCAGTTCGAAGCTTGTCATAAAATTGTACTCTTAGCTCTTTCTTGAACATTGAAAGGGACTACTATATGGAATGCAGTGGTTCTCTTTCTGCAATTTAAGGACAGAGCATTACTATTGGGAAGTTGTGAACACTGTGGCATTTGACATGTATGGATTATAGTTCATCTGAAGAGAGTGGTGGTCAATGGGACAGAGTCTAGTTGGAGGCCTGTGTCTAGTGGAGTGCCCCAGGGATCGGTGCTGGGACCGGTCCTGTTCAATCTATTCATTGATGACTTGGATGAGGGATTGGCATGCACTGTCAGCAAGTTTGCTGATGACACAAAGCTGGGTGGTGTCGCCGACACCCCCGCAGACTGTGCTGCCATTCAGCGAGATCTGGACAGGCTGGAGAACTGGGCAGAGAAAAATCTAATGAGCTATAACAAGAGTAAGTGCAGAGTCTTGCATCTGGGCAAGAACAACCCCAGGTACCAGTATAGGCTGGGGACTGACCGGTTGGAGTGTAGTGTAGGGGAAAGGGACTTGGGGGTCCTGGTGGACAACAAGATGACTATGAGCCAGCAATGTGCTCTTGTGGCCAAGAAGGCCAACAGCATCCTGGGGTGGATTAGAAGAGGGGTGGTTAGCAGATCAAGAGAGGTTCTTCTCCCCCTCTACTCTGCCCTGGTGAGACCACACCTGGAGTATTGTGTCCAGTTCTGGGCTCCTCAGTACAAGAGGGATGTGGAGCTGCTGGAGAGAGTTCAGCGTAGGGCAACAAAGATGATAAGAGAGGTGGAACACCTCCCTTATGAGGAGAGGTTGAGGGAGCTGGGTCTCTTTAGCTTGGATAAGAGGAGACTGAGGGGCGACCTCATTAATGTCTACAAATATTTGAGGGGTGGGTGTCAGGAGGATGGCACTGGGCTGTTCTTGGTGTCATGTAGTGACAGGACAAGGGGCAATGGTTGTAAGCTGGAACATAGGAGGTTCCACATCAACCTGAGAAGGAACTTCTTCACAGTGAGGGTGACAGAGCACTGGAACAGGCTGCCCAGGGGGGTTGTGGAGTCTCCTTCTCTGGAGATGTTCAAGACCCGACTGGACAGGTTCCTGTGTGACTTGGTTTAGGTGATCCTGCTGTTGCAGGCGGATTGGACTAGATGATCTTTCGAGGTCCCTTCCGATCCGTAATGATTCTATGATTCTATGATTCTATGATTACCAGGAAGTTATATAATATAGTTTCTCATTGCTGTTTTTGCAGACATGGAGTGCTTGCTTGGAAATGATTGTAGCACCAGTTTTTTGTATGACACTTAGCTTTTTAGGCTACTTTCATTGCTTACAGATTTAAAGTGCAAATTAAGAAGGGATAAAGGTGTTTTAAAACTACTTCTCCATTCTACTCAACTATAGAAAAGGTCTCAGAATCATTATTAAGGATTCATTCTTCTGAAAAGATCACAAGCATCAGTCTGCCAGTAGCTCCTGCATATCATGTGATTGAATTTGAACTCGAAGTCATGTATTTGCCATCAGCCACAGAATCTGCAGTGCAGAAAGAAAATACTACAAATAAAGAAGTTCACAGGAAAAGCAAAGACAAGCAGAAACAGGACAACTGCATGGCTACTGTTGACCAAAAAGTAAGATGTAATTTATCATTTTTATGATGAAATCTGTTTGACCACTAAGCCATATGCTTCACAAAATAGAAGTTAGTGGTCATGGAGGTGGGAAACTTGCTTGCATTTGCCTTACATTCCCTTAAAAGACATGCATGGGAAAATCATAGCAAATGTTATAAATGTAAAGAAAACGTATACATAAACAGAAATATTTTGTTTACTTTATTACCAACTATTTCACAGGATAGTAATTTGAGTTTTAATGTTCTAACACATGTGGTTTGTATAGCATAAATGATGTTCACAGCTTTATAAAAGGCAGCATGGCAGTCTTCATGTTTGCCCTTCAGAATCTTGGGGAAAGTTATTTCATCCACTTGGAAAAAATCCGTATGCCGTGAGGTACTGTCATGTTTCAAGCCATCTCATTATTTGATTAGAAGTAACTTTTTGTCTTAGGTTTTGTAATGAAAGGTAAGTGATATGGAAAGAAGTTCTTCAGCTGACAGCAAAATTATCTTAAAGCTTTAAGACTGCTACACCTTGTTCAAACTGAGTGGAGTAAAAAGAAATAGCTGTAGACTACTGTAACAAAAATATGTTCTTAAATGTATTTTACTTCACAATTAGAAGGTGGCAGCATTCACTTCAGGAGAAGGTATTTCAAGTTTAAACAAATAGACATTAAACATTTTTTCATATATTTTGAACTTAGTTAATATGTTAAAGGATTGTAAAGACATTTCAGTAATAGATTTTACAGCAATGTCTTTGATATTTACTGGATTATTGCATTAAGATGTTGTTGGTATTGTTAGTGTCGTCTTATCTTCTATTTCCTCTTCCTTTATTTCTGTTCTTCAAAACTGACTATGTCAGTTTTCTCAGGAAAAGCTTCTTTGAGATTGCTCACAGGAAAACAAACAACTAGTATATTGTCAGAGCAGATTGTGACATACTGATTGTATTGTTTTATTTTAAATTTTTCTCCCACTTCTGGATGCATTAAATGTAGACACTTGCTGAGCATAATTTTGCTCAGAAATGAGAGGAAAACCAAAATGGTTCTGTCAAAGACCATTACAAGCAAGAACTTTGTTCTCTTTTTTTCCTCCAGGTAACCATTGATTGTCCATGGTCAATTTACTCCACTATTATTGCATTAACATTCTGCATACCTTTTAATGCTAAGCATTCCTTATTGTCAGCTGGCAAACGGTAATGTACTCATTAAGTATTTATAGTGTCTTTTTTCTTAGAAAATGTAGAGCTGGAGTTTCATAAGTAATATTTATGGCAGCCTTTTTTTGTTGTCTTACACAGCTTCCCATCGGAAGTTCATACATTTCCCGCAGTGTTCTTTCTACTTTGGAAATAAGATCATAAGACAAACCATACCAGCATGTTTCTGTGTAGTAATTCTTTTTGTTGTCTTATACAGAAGAGGATGTTTTTCAGTCTTGTTTCTACACTTGAGGGAAAAATGTGAAAAACCAAACATATTTGACATTCTGTTTTTGCTTGAGGTGTGCACTTTGGGAACAGTTTTATGGACGTGCACTGTTTCAGTGTAACCGTTCGACTTGTATTGAACAAACTACGTCATGTATTTCAGGAAATACGTCCAAGTCTGTGTACAGAATTTGTCAGAACTCTGTTTCCAGCTTTCAGACAACAGCCTAAAAAATTCCACTGACTGTACAGATTTGCGGCTGGTACCTCTGAATCCTGAATCTCAACAGGTAAAGACTCACTTGGTGCTTGGCTTGCAGGATGGCTATGTAAAAAGTCTTAACTAACAGTGCAATTACTTGTACTTGTGCACATAGGTTTTGTAGTAAGGCTAATAGGTGATGTAAGCTCAAGTCCTCAGACTTTGATTCTTAAAGATGCTTTAGAAGGCATGTACACCTCCATGGCAGATTAAATTCTAAAACTTGCAAAGATGATTAGAGACGTTTTCAGGCTTGTCCATTTGCCTTATGCAGAGCGCTACGTACCTGCTTGAATGACAGCTACACAAATACAACATCACAAGTAGCACTGTTAAGTTCTGATTTGTTCATTTTATAGCAGTGGTTTGTCATTTGGCTTTAGGAAAAAGAGTAGAGACTGTTTTCCAAATAAGTATAGCTGTGGATGAGTTAAATTGCAAAACAGTGCACTCAAAGTCTCTTGTCAGCTTTGTCAGAGTGTGATATTAAATTGGTTATTTTTTCTCACTGAGGAGAAGTATAGACAAACATTATTAATACCTTTGTTAAAGTTAACTTTCAAATATTTTTGCATCTACTTGAATGGGGGGTATTCTCTTTTGAAACCTTGATTCTGACTGTGAAATGTCTCCTTCCTTTTCATTACATGTGCCTTATTTAAAAAAAAAATGACCATTTGTTACTCTGGTTGCTTATTTTCCATAAGAGGTAATTGGTTTTTGTAAACTATACTAATGCCAGAACAGACATACATACGTATGTGCATTTCCACTTCTCTCTTGGAGAAAGGAAGGAGCTAATACTGCAAATGTTGTCTTTCAGGTCATATACAGTAAGCAATCAATATTCTTTGTGTGGGAATTGAAGTGGACAAAAGAGCTTCCTCTCTCCTTGCAGTGCCTGTTTTCAGTCAGCTTTTGCCCAGCTACCTCTGAACAGCAGTCTCTTACCCTGAAACCGTTCACTTATGAATTCCAAGTGGAAAACTTTTTTGTAAGTCCTCTTCTAAGTAGAGCATATGTTAACTGGATGTTATTTGCTATTATGTGGGCAAGGAGAGGCAAGAAATATTTTAGAAAACTTCTGTTTATATAGTGAGATTGATACCAACTTGGAATCATTGAAAAGCTGGTTTGGGGAACAGTAGAACTTCAGCCTGACATGATATAAGGCAATCATATACTCACCACTGGAAGGTGATGGAGGAAACATATAACACTTGCCCAAGTGTTATATGGGTCTAGTGTAAGTGGGTCTAGTTTCTGTTTTCACCTTCCTGGGCTTGTGCTGTAGAGACTGTAATTAGATTACTGAGCTGAGTGTCCTCAGTGCTTTCCAAAGCCAAGTGGAAGTTCCAGAAAATCTTTGATATTGAATGTTTCGCTAGTTTTTTGTACCAGTGCGTTAGATGAGGCTCCTCTAATTAAATGTTTAGGGCTTTCTAGGCCATGATCTTAAATGTTTCTTCGTTCCCTTTACAGACAAAGTTATTAGTTTTTTGGTCACCTAGAAAGCTTACATGCTAGATGTAAATACGTGTTAAAGGAATTCTATCAACGTTATTTAATCTCATCTCTAAATCCAGACTTGTGTTACTGTTTTTGTTGCTCGGGTGAGAAGTAGCAACATGAGAAGGCTCTCATTTGGTTAAATCCTTTTGTCTGTTTTCAGTGATGCTATGTTTTCTTGCTGCTTAATGTAACAAAGTGACATTGAACAATTTTTTATGTCTTTGTTTACCGAACTGGCATTTGTATCAGCGTCTTTCTGGACTTTTTAAACAGAACTAATGGCACTAAACAGTGGGGTAGAGATTTAGTTTTGTAATAACTGAAAATTATCTCTTTGATAATGTGGACACCATAATTCTTTGGGTTAGTAGAGTAAGATTGATGAGGTAGTTCTGTTTTATTCAGAATGTGATGTGTCTGAAAAATTAGGAGCAATGATACTAATACATGTTTGTTTAAATAGTAAGAAGTTTGGTGTCCATTTGGCATTGAAAGGCTAAGTTGAAGCACAGAAGTGAAGGAGAAATGTTCCCTGCTTGTATCAACAATACATTAGATCAAATTTGGTTTGATTGTGTACACAAATTGAGGAAGACAATGAAATGAACATTACAACTGAATCTTAGCTTTAAAAGATTTAATAGGATGTTAAAAATAAAGTTAAGTTTGTACAGTATCAATTGTGCAGTTTAGTTTAAACACAAGTAAAACACCCCTTTTCTCTTGGTAACAACACTCCTTCCTTCCTGACAGACATTGTATCGTGTGAAAACCGAAATTTTTCCACCGCTGGGTGCAGAGTATTGCAAAACAGGCTCACTCTGCTCCTTGGAGGTATCAATCACCCGACTTGTTGACCTCTCGGAGGTTGACAGAGATGAAGCATTAACAGAATCAGATGGGTATTGCACAACAAAACTTATGTACGAAGGTAAGAATATCTTTTTAAGCATATTGACAAAATGACTTGTTAATTTTGTGTCTTGATAAGGACATCTGCTAGACTTTCTATGGTATTTATTCTTTATTGTGAGTATGGCTGTTCAGTAGTGCAGTTTTCATTTTGCTAGACTGAGAATTATTTTTTTCATCGTTAATCTGCCTTCAAGCGGAATGTAAATGCTGTTCAGACTGAATGGATGTCTGCTTGAGGGAGACAAGTGTTCCGTTTTGTGTCGGGCTGTTTTTTTGTTTTACTCGGCGATTCACACATGAAAGCTTGTGAACTTTCAGATGTTGCTAAAATACTGATTTTAAAAGTGCTCTAAAACTGTGCTGAGGGTTCCCCATTTTTCAGAAAAGATTGTATAGTCTTTGTTCTTTATTCTTGCAGTTGTTGACAACAGTAGTAATTGGGCAGTCTGTGGAAAAAGTTCTGGAGTGATATCTATGCCTGTAGCAGCTCGAGCAACTCACAAAGTCCATATGGAAGTGATGCCGCTCTTTGCTGGATATCTACCTTTTCCTGATGTCAGATTGTTTAAATACCTCCCTCACCATTCTGCTCACTCCACGCAACTTGATGCTGGTAAAGCTCTCAACTACATGGCTACTTACAGAAATGCTTCTGCTTCTCCTATATATTGTATATTGGCAGCTTGGCATTCTTAGATGTCTGTTACTTACCTTCACTCACAGTTTTGATTTGAAACTTCTAAAATGGTGATCTAACAGGAACTTTGAAATCAGGCTAATTCAGCCTCAGTCTGTGAGGAGGAATAATAAAAGCATTGTTTCCTTATATTTCATCTAAAGATTATTGTGTAAATTAATTATAATTGCATTAGTGACCTAGTGAAAACTATTTGAGAACTCTCATTTCATTGTCTGGAAAGTGCACATCTACTGTGCCTTCGTTAGCTTTCCAATTTTTCCCCGGTTTTTGAAAAGATTAGTTATGAACCAGTGGAACTGCTGAAGATCGGTGGTATGCAAACCAGATTAGATGAAGATTTTAAATTACGACGTATACCTAGAGTATTGAGTAGTTCCAGCACTGTAGTGAGAATTCATTTGTGCAAGCAACTTACAGTTTGTCAGCCGAGCTCCAGGAAGTGCCAGTGTGCACACTCCTAGCCTGTGACAAATGTGAGGTAACACTACTTAAATTTTCCTTAGAAGCCAAGATAATTCGCTCAGTTACATCTGCTGCTGGCCAAAAATGTGCACAGACTGTTACCTCAGCAGAGATGATCAGTAAGTGTTAACTTGTGGTAAGCTGACTGTGTATCTGAGCTCTGAAATAATCTTTTAAGTTGTTTAATCGCTCCATAGAATGAAACTGTGGGTTTTTGTTTTAAACAGATAGCTGGATTGAAAATGATAACCTGTCTGTCGACAAGAATGTGGATGATCAAGCTGACAGCAGCAGCATAAGGAGCAGAGGTAGCTTGCATTCTGCAGCTAGTGGGGAACACAAAGGTTTACCAATGCCCCGTCTGCAATCCTTCTCATCCGGTCAGGTCTTCAACTGCAGCATGGGCATGCAAATACTTGTTATTCCCAGCAAGGATGACCATGTTCTGGAAGTCAATATCACGTGACAACTTGGTATGAAAACAAGGAAAACAAACCCACTAGAAACTGGATATGAAAGCACTTTAAAAGATTATGACGTGTTTAGTCTTTGATGTAACATTCTAACTCTAAGGAGATCTGTGGCACTCAACACATACTGGCCATGGAAGCACCAGACAATTGTATCAATTTAAATGTACAGTGAGGCTTGTGTCACCTAGTTTATATTGCCACTTCAGTATGTTTTGTGTCAGCTACTGGGTTTTCTCCCTGCGGTCACCTCCAGCATCACACCACCGGGCAGCAAGAGCAAAAAAGTACAAATATTTGGACCACTGCTTTATTTTTGTATGGCAGCTGAGAGATTTTTTTCATTGCTTCCTACATGCTTCAGAGTTTAGAGTTGGACGATATAATTATCCATATCTTGGATTGTTATGTAATGATTCCAGGCTTTTCCACACACGTGCCAGAACCACAACATGGTGTATAACAGCACATTCACTCGTGTAATAGTTGCTTTTCTTGGTTTTGGGTTGTTTTTTGTTAATCATCGTTAATTTCTGCCATCACAATTTTATATTAAACTTACACCGTTGGCATACTTAGATGCATGGAAGAGCTACTGCTATAAACAATCTTAACTGAACAAAATTCCTTGATTTTTTGAGGCTTTCTCCTTCACAGAGTAGACACTGTGATGTCACATATTATATGATTTTTTGGGGGGGGCGGGTGGGAGTTGGGTCATCCTCTTACATAGTTCTTACCAAAGAGAGATATTGATAGAATTTAATAATAAATTATTTGGCTTATTGATTTCCCAGATTAATTTCTTTTATTACCATTTCTAAGTGGCTTGGTTTGCTGCTCCAGTTTTTTAATTGGGGCAAACAACTCAGTATGATGTGATACTTGAACAGTCAACCTTTCATCATAAAGGCTTAGTGTAATTATTACTGATTAGAGCCCAGACTTCCGCATTCCTGATGGAAGAAAGAGGTTGGTTTGATATAGGGAAGCTTGCAGATGTAGAATAATTGTGAAGCAAAATAAAAACCATGTAACTTAAAGGATTTCATTATTTATATCTGAAAATGTAAATACAAAAAATGTAAAAAAAAAAAAGTGTAATTTTTGTGAATGTTGCAAATCCCCCTGTGACTGGAAAAATTACAACTCCTGATGTCCTGCTTCTGATATTGAAACTTGTGCATTTAATGTGAGAATGACCTTTTCTACTTGCAGATCTGTAATGGTGCATTGTCAACAGACTCCACAGAGGAAGACTGACCCATATCAAAAATTTGCCAGTAAAACTAAAGCGAGGAGATCTCATTAGATAATAAGTTCATTGCAGTTATTTTTTCCTAAACTCAGGTTCTACTGAATTGTAAAGAGGAAAAATAATCTCCAACCCTCTTTGCAAAAAGAATTGCAATTAATCTGAAAAATTAATAGGAACCCTGCACTGGTCTAAACATTATTTAAATTGATTTTTTTTTTTTTTAAATACCACATTATGTCTAACAGATACATAAAGTAGACTTGCTAGCTGAAAATGTTCTGCATCTTCTTTCTGTGAAGGAATGCCCTATCTCTGTGGAAATCATACCATTTTATCCTGGATAAAACCCAAAGCATCATTTAGTGTGAATGACAGCTGGAATTTTTTGACTGGAAAAGGTAACAAGTTAGTGACTTTGACACTGCAGGTATTATAATTAATTCCATTTTCATTGTTTGCTATTACATAATTTTTCACATTGTTCTGTAATATACTGTTAAACACATTGTACTAAGATTGTTTAATGAACTTGTAAGCGTTACAGTTCTAAATATACATGTTTTAAAAAGAAAATCAACTTCTCCACTGCCATGACTTCTGTTTTCATTTTGTTTAAAGGAGTGGTTATATCATCTATTTTAGTCAAAACTACATTAACAGAAAAATATTTTTTAAATGTAAACGAGGGGATGTGTTTAGGTTAGTGGTCTTGAGGTATTGGACCGGGGTTGCAAGTTTCTGGAAAAGAGCTGCCCAGAAACTGCTACTATTTAGGTTTCTAGCAGGGGTGCTAACATCACTGAAAGTCATGGACAGGAACATCCACTCACCAGGGCCCCATGCTTTGTTCATACTCACACTTGAATCCTGTCATGGCCAGGAGCCGCAGGCCCCGCCTCACTGTCCTGAAGAGAAACAAGAATGGCTGAATTCATAAACATGGCCCTGGCTGCAGGGGTGCTTTGGGTTTGCATGGCAAGGTTTTGGTGGCAGAATTGCTATGACGATGGCTTCTCTAAGAAGCTGCTACAAGCTTCCACTTTCTCTGATAGAGCTAATACCAGCAAGGCTCCAAGACAAACCCCACTGCTGCCTGAGGCCAAGCCTATCAGCAACAGTGATAGCACCTCTGTGATAACATATTTAAGAAGGGGAAAAATTGTGCAACAGCAACTGCAAACAGAGGGAGGACTGGGATTATGTAAGAGAAACAACTCTACAGCCTCAACAGTCAGTGAAGGGGTCAGAATTGGGGTAGGATGTGCTCCAGGCAGGCACCAGAGATTCCACAGCAGCCCATGGTAAAGAGGATTCTCCCTCTGCAGCCCATGGAGGTTAATGGTGGAGCAGATCCTCCTGCAGCCATTGGAGGACTCCCCACTGGAGTAGGTGGATATGTAAAAAAGGGTGTGACCACATGGGAAAGCCCATGTTGAAGCTGGCTTCTGTCAGGACTTGTGGACCATGGACATCAATCTGTGATGAAGCAAGATTGCTGGCAGGACTTGTGACCCTATGGGGGACCCACATTGCAGCAGTTCATGGAGGACTGTCTCCCATGGGAGTTACCCCATGCTGGAACAAGATGAGAGTGTCAGGAGTCCTTGGAGGAAGAAGGGAGATGTGTGATGAATTGACCACGACCCCCATCCCCTGTTCCCCTACACTACTGTGGGGGAGGAGATAGAGAAAATTTTGAGTAATATTAAGATGGGAGAAGTGAGGATTTCAAATCTGGTTTTCACAGAATCATAGGATGCATTGGGTTGGAAGAGGCCTTTAAGTGTCATCTAGTCCAGCCTCCTGCAGGGACACCTTCAGCTCAAAGCCCCTTTCTTCTTCACAGTGAGGGTGACAGAGCACTAAACAGGCTTCCCATGGGGCTTGTGGAGTCTCCTTGTCTGGAGATGTTTAAAACCCACCTGGATGTGTTCCTGTTGTACTAGATGATCTTTTGAGGTCCCTTCCAATCCCTAATGATTCTATGATTCCAGTCTGATCTGGAATGGTTCCAGACATAGGGCCTCCACAACCTCCTTGGGCAACCTGTTCCAGTGTTTCACCACCCTCAGCATAAAAAACTTATTCCTTATATCAGATCTAAGTCTCACCTCTTGTAGTTTGAAACCATCACCCCTTGTCCCATTGCAACAGGGCCTGCTATAAAGCCTCATCTTTCTTGTAGACTCCCTTTAAGTACCGAAAGGCCACAGTAAGGTCTCCCTGCAGCCTTCCTTCTCCAGGCTGAACAACCCCAGCTCTCACAGCCTGTCCTCACAGGAGAGGTTCTCCAGCGCCCTGACAATTTCTGTGGCCTTCTCCAGACTTCTGTAGTTCCGTGCCCCTGTGCTGCCGGCTCCAGAGCTGGACACGGTACTGCCGCTGGGGCCTCACCTCCCCTCATTTGATGGATTATAAACTAAGAACCCCAGATCCAGTCTGTCCTTAACAGGAATCCCTGAGCGATCTCCCTGTGCTTATTCCGACGCACGACCCCTCCGATAGACACTTCCTCTCCTCGCAGGAGCACTGGCAGCAGCCCGACCGCTCCGCCCTCTCCCTTCCTATCTCGGGCGGAAGCCGCCGCCTCCACGGGCGCGCGCATGCGTCCCATCTCCACGCGCTCCGTGGCCCGTTCGCTGGAGCCAGCGGTCGCCGCTGCACGCGCTCCTCACGCCGGGCCGCTGGCGCCATGAAGTTCGCGTACCGGGTGAGTGCCGTGAGCAGCCCTGGCTGCCAGCTCCCCCGCACGATCCCCCCTACCCCGCAGCTCCTTTAATCGCTCCCCGCTCCTCGCCACAGTTCTCCGGCCTGCTGGGCACCGTGTACCGCCGCGGGAACCTCAGCTTCACCCGCGATGGCAGCACCCTCGTCAGCCCTGTGGGGAACAGGATCTCCCTCTTCGACCTCAAGAAGTAAGATGGGCTGGGGCTCTCCAGTGTCGTTTATTCTCCCAAAATAGCCCGGAACAGCCATGATTCTAGGATTCTGTGATCAGTGTTAAAAAGTAGAGGAGTGTAGCTGGGGAGTTGTTGCGGATTTCCTGTATCTCGGTCGATGGGGAAAAAACCCAAAAGGAGGCGTTGGAGCGGGTCCAAGGAAGGGCACAAGGGTGATGAAGGGTCTGGAGACCAAGGCTTCTCAGGAGTGGCTGAGGGAGCTGCAGCTCTGACGGTTTTTGCGGCCGTTGTCTGGATGCACTCCCAAAGGTTCATGTCCTCCTTGAGGACCACAGAGCTGGACGCAGTACTCCAGGGTGGGTCTCACCAGAGCAGAGAGGCAGAGTTATTTTCCTCAACCTGCTGGCCACACAACCAGGCCAGGATATGATTTGGCTTCTGAACCGTGAGGGCATTTTCTTGTATCATGTAGAGCCTTTCGTTGACCTGTACCCCCAAGTCCTCCACAGGGCTGCCCTCACATTATCTCCCAGCCAGCAGAACTTTACAGTTGGCCTAGTTGAACCTCATGAGTTTCATACTGTCTCACTTAGCCAGCTTGTCCAGATCCCTCTGCATGAAATCCCATCCCTCTGACTGTGTCACTCAGCGTGCTGTCATCTGCAGACTTGATGAGAGTCCATACTCTGTATCATTGATGAAAATATACACTGCACTGGTCCCAGTACAGATGCCTAAGGGACACCACTTGACATCAGTCTCCATCTGGGCACTGAGGCTTTAGCCTTTACTTTGTGGAGATGGCCATCCAGTCAGCTTCTTATCCACTAAACAGTCTATCCATCAAATCCATCTCTTGCACTGAGGGAGAAAGATATTGTAGGGCCTGGATCAAAGGCCTTGCAGAAGTCCAGAGAGATGATGTGTGTAGCTCTTGTGTTCTTCAGGGAGGTGGATGTCAATCTCTTCTCGCAAGTGACAGGCTGTGATTGATTGTGTGGATATCCTGCTAAGGAGCCCATCTCATATATAGTTGGTGTTTGTGTGATAGTGACAGCTAAAGAAAGTGCTGGAGGTTTTGCATCTTAATTCAGTAGCTTTAACATAGGTATCAAACTATATTTCAGTGATACCAAAGGTAACTATTATTTCTACATCCATGTACCAAATTTACTGTTTTGACCTTTTCTTCCAGCAATAAGTGTGAGACCCTCCCATTGGCTACACGTCTTAATATTGTGTGTGTCGGGCTCTCTCCAGATGGAAGTCTTGCCATTCTCATTGATGAAGGTACTTTCATAAAGGGGGCTTCTGTTTTAGAAAAGAATGAAATTAAAGCACAGTCTTAAGAAGGGAAAGTGTGTGCTGCTAGTTCAACCTTAATGCAATTTAGAAGTGCACTGCTGTAATTGTTAGACTTTCTGGGGAAGGCATCTTTATTTACAGAACTTAAAAAAAACTTGCAGAGTTTAGGTAGTGACTTGTAACTTCAGTTGTGTTTTTTTCTTAGTAGTGGTAAGCACAGTGTCTTGAAAAAGTTTCTGAGGAGATACTTGCCTCCCTCCCCTTGTTAAGGAAACTTGATTAGTTAGTTCCCTTCTAACCCTGACTGACTATGACTTGGTCTAGGTGATCCTGCTGTGGCAGGGGGATTGGACTAGATGATCTTTTGGGGTCCCTTCCAATCCCTAATGATTCTGTGATTCTAGTTCCATGATCCTTCTTTTTGCTGTTACAGAGGGAGCTGCCTTGCTCGTCAGTTTGATTGGCAAATGTGTGATACATCGCTTTCATTTTCACAAGCCAGTTCATAGTGTCAGCTTTTCCCCTGATGGCAAGTAAGTAAAACATGCGTGTTTTAGAACAAAGCAAGGGAAATCACCCCAGAAACTAGTAGTTACGAAGATATTGTGACCAGTCTGGGGATGATGACATGTTGATTAACATAGGGGAGATTTTGATCTGATCAGGATCACTTCACGTGTAAAGTTGAGAGGGGAATAAAAGATGAAAAGCCAGACCTTAGGAACCTTATTTTAACTGCACAGTCATGAATCCAGAGTGTGAAGTGAACGTCAGAAGAGCAAGACAAAAAACTGAAATTCCCCTTCAGGCAACAATTCTCAGTTGGATTGACTTAAAGTGACCTTAAATGAGTTTTTGCTTGAAAATTGGCATCACAGTTGTGCGTTTATGGAATTATACTGGCAACAGGACCAGATTAAAGGATGCGAGTAACTGGGATGCAAATGCTTTTTGTTTCTGAAAGTGGCCGGTGTGTAAAGATGAAGAGAGCTGGAAATAGCCTTTTATTTTGAGTACTTGAACGTTTCCTTCATTGGTAAGAATTGGAGAATAAATGTTTTGTTATCCAGTTTTTTACTGAAGGTTGTGCATCTCACAGTGCCTAAGTTGTAAAATAATATTAATCTGAAAACAGGTTTTTTGTTTTTCATTTAAAAGCTATCCCAATTAATCATGTCAGTAATACAGAAACATTTGTGAAGTTGTGTTGTTCTATTGCATTTTGTATGAATCAACTGCTTGCTCTAAGCGCTTCATCTGCAATTCTGCTTTCCCCTCATATGGTAGGAGATTTGTGATTACAAAAGACAACGTTGCCCTTATGTACCATGCTCCTGGGAAGAAACGAGAATTTAATGCGTTTGTTCTGGATAAAACTTACTATGGTCCTTATGATGAAACAACTTGTATTGACTGGACTGATGATTCCAAGTGAGTTGTTGAACTAAAGCACTTTCTGCCTGCTCACGTTAGTATTTGTATGCATGTTACTTTGCTCTGAAGTATTGCACGAGCTTTAGCAATTTTGGATTGGGCTCATCCATTTCTCATTCCATCTTGTGTTAAAAAATACATATTTAGGCAGCCTAGAAAGTGTAAAATGAGCATGTGCTAGGTATCAACAGTGAGTTCTTGCATGAAAGTTGTGCCTTTGCTATATTACCCACCTCAGTTTATGGCTCTGTTGTGAGTAAAAAATAACTTACAAAGTGGTGGCCAGGGTGTTTCTGCTCAGAAAGTTCTCCACCAAGTGAAAAGTTTTGCAGTTAGTGTTCTAGTACATAATTGCTTTTTCTTTCTTTAGATGTTTTGCAGTAGGGAGCAAGGACATGTCTACATGGGTGTTTGGAGCAGAACGATGGGCCAACTTGATCTACTACTCGCTTGGAGGGCATAAGGATTTAATAGTAGCCTGCTTTTTTGAAGAGAACAGTCTAGATGTATGTATTAATCACACGGTGTTCTTGAATTTTAATGTTAAAATAGCTGAAGCAGAATCTTACATGTAGATTAGCATGCTATTTTGATATATCAGAATTTTGAAAATAAGTAAATAATGTACCTCTCTGTACTTGGGGAGGCTACAGTTCTTTGAACACTTGAAGAAGTAGGTTTTGGAAGGGTAGTAAATTATTTAAAATTGTTTCCCCAAAACTAGTTACCGTTTTAAATATGAAAAAATTAATTAGCTGTGGTGCCAGCTGGTAAGTGGATTCCCATCGGTCTTTTACCTTTCAGTCTTCTGCTTTACCTGACTGCAGAGAAACTTTTAAATGACCAGTTCTCAGGACAAGTGAATTTTCCAAATCAAAGCACCTTGAATTCTAGAGGACCAAGTAATGTATTGTCCTTATAATAGGGTGCAGACTTGCTAACCCATCTGCAGGTCAGGAATGATAGCAGGAAAGCAGAGTACAAAAGGCAGCTGTTAACACAATAATTGTGTGTTTGTATTCTAGCTGTACACAATTAGCCAGGATGCAGCTCTGTGTGTGTGGCACTGTGATACAGAACTTGATGGTTTGAAGCCCATGCCCCCTAAAGATGCAGCTAGAGAAAAGAATACAGCAAAAGATGATGATGAAGATTTTCTTGAAGAGCCAAAGGGTGAGGAAATTCACGGAAAAGCCAATCCAAACGAAAAAGAGACTAGAAATAAGGTTAAATATTCTCGTGTTGCAAAGTAAGTAACAATCAGTTTTCCAAAGACGGTCGTCTCTGGGGATTTACTGTATTGGGCTTTCTTCATTGTTTATCACTCTTTCAAAGCAGCTTAAACTTTTCTCAGGCCGTAGTAATTCTCTGTGGATCCCATTTTAAATAATTTTAGTTGAACACCTGTTTCTTTTACCTTGACTACATGAAGGGCAATATCCTTCACCTTCCAAATAACAAGTCAGTGTAATTTTAATAAAATAAGAAATACTGACTTATAGTGTGTATGTTCTTGTTTAAAATTCCAAATGGAATTGTTTTGCAATAAGAGATTGTCCCCTCTTGAAGTCAACCAGTAATGTTTCATGGAGATAGCTCATCAGCCTCTTTGGTGAACTACTTAGGAATATCCTTGAGGAAGTCATCTCCATCTGTCCCTGTTAAAGGAGATGTGGCTTACAAAGAATAATCCAGTTTCAAGATAGCTGTAGCATTCAGCTTTGCTTCAAGTGTAGTGTTAGTAGGCAATCTCTTGTCAGTGCAGTGAAGAGAAATGGACTACATGTAGGAGCCATTCTGGAGCACTTAACATGAGGCTTATGTTCTCAGTCTCTCTTGATTGTAAAGGAGATATTAAAACCTGTTGTACTGCAAGCCAGGCTGGAATTAGCCTCAGGGAACACAGTATGCAACTTGGAGTTGTATACTTGGAGTCTGCAATTGTTGGATTAATGTTCAGATGCTCTTTATTTGACTGTCATGAGGTGCTTATTTGTTTAATTCCACTGAGGGATGCAGTTAGAAGGAAGCTGAGGAAAGCTGCACTAGGTGTGCAGCGTTTATGACTGTTGCTTCAGTTCCATGTTCTGCAAGAGGATGCATGTATAGAAGTACAACCAGCAAACTCCTGAGAGCCGCCCGTGTTAGCATCAGGTGACCAAAAGGAAATGCGCAGCGCAGTTCCTTTTTAGTTACTTTCATTGATTAGGTGTTACTTCTGATAATCGTTATGGCAGCAGCTGTAAACATTGAGGAAAAGAGAATTAAGTTTCCCTAGCTCTGCAAAGTATATACTCTTAGCAACTTCTGGAACTTTTTAATTTTATTGTAGGATACTTTGATACTACGTATTTGACTGACATTGAGATGCAGCTGTAACAGCATACTTTTCTTTTGCATTCAGTTTGCTACTTTCGTATTTCTTTGATGCCAGGTATTTTTTCAATAAAGAGGGAGATTTTAATAACCTGACATCTGCAGCCTATCATAAAAAAACACATCTTTTAGTCACTGGTTTTGCCTCTGGAATCTTTCACCTCCATGAGCTTCCAGATTTCAATCTGATCCACTCCCTGAGGTGAGCTTATTGTCATTGTTTGATTTGGTTTGGGGAAGGTGTGTATATGTTTCTGGATGTGATTTATTGTTTATTTGACTAAGAACATACCATGTTTAGGAGTGAAAAATGAGCAATCAAAGTCCAAAACCTTAAAACATGAGTATTTATTTAGCACTGTAGTTTGTGTTAAGGCAGAATCATAGTTAGACTTATGTAATAAATACAGCTGTTCCGTAGCTTATGGAAAGGTGAGGTCTGAATGAGTAACTCCTGAGTAGTTGTTTGTTATAGATTTCTTCAATGTTTTGGGCTTTGTTTTCAGTTTCTTTGTAGAAAATTAAGATAATAGCTTCAAAAACCTTTTTGTATGTGCAAATCACCTGTAAATTCTCTCTTAGGTTGAAAAATAAAGCTGCAATTCTTTCCCATCACTATGTGATGGTAAGAATGCATAATTTCCTTGTACAGAACTCTCTTTTTGTCTTTCTTTGAAAAAGGGGAGATATACTCTGTGCTGGCAAGTAGGTGTTTGGGATGTAGATGCTCTGTCTTTATCCTAAATAAGACTGTATTGTCTGTTTGATGGCTTTGAGTATAATAAAGGAAATAATTTGTATGTGACTTTTGATGCTACAATGATTACACAAGTTCACTAGTTAAGGAACTTGCTTAAACAGAAGTATTAAAGCCCTAGATAGGTTCTGTTGCACGTGACATGAAAATGCAAATTTGTTTATTGGGTAATTCTTTTAATTCAGTATTTCAGACCAAAGGATAGCTTCTATTTCCATCAACTGTACTGGTGACTGGATTGCCTTTGGATGCTCAGGTTTGTACGTTTTTTTTGGGGTCTGTATATTATGGGCATGCAATCCCAAATTCCTCTTGCTTGTTTTCATTCAGGTTATTAACAAAACTTAGTATTTGATAGTCTCATCTTTGTAGTGACTAGGTGGAGTAAAGCAGGTATCCCTGATCACTGTCTCCTGACTGAATGCTGATTCAGGAAAATGTTTTATTGACTAGGGAAAACACATGTGTTTCATTTACGCCATTAGGCCTAGTGGAATTGGAGTAAAACCCATATCCCTTGTAGCTTTTAATAAGATTTCATTCTGGACTCAGTTTCTCTTCCTTTGCCACGTGTTGCGCATGCCATTGTCCAAACTTGTCTGGATATTTCAGCATTCCCACCCCATCAATAATGGTTTGGGTGGTTACAAAGGTTATCCCTTTATATGCAGCTGTGCTTTACTTTCCAGCTCATTTGTCAGCTGCTTGATAGCACTACTGTGTAGTACTGAGACTTACAGCTCCTGGTTGAAATTTTTTTGTAATGTTGCTTACAGTTAGGATTTTTGTGTCTTGTGTTTGCAGAGTATTAATAATTCTGGTTAATCTTGCTCGTGCATCTACAGGTTTGGGTCAGCTCCTGGTGTGGGAATGGCAAAGCGAGTCCTATGTGCTGAAGCAGCAGGGACATTTCAACAGCATGGTGTCATTAGCGTATTCTCCAGATGGACAGTACATTGTAACTGGAGGGGAGGATGGAAAAGTAAGTGGTGCAGCATTGCTGAAATAGGAACTTGAGTCTTAATAGCATAGGAAGCAGTTTGAATTTCCATGTAATTTAGAAAGCTCTGTTACTGTAACTGATACAATTTTCTTAGGATAGAGTCAGGTTTTTGGCTTCACTTAAATGTTCAGAGCATATATATACAGATTTGCTATTACCAGTGTCCTGTGGAAATTGCATCACTTACAGTTCTTAGCAGGTGTTTTATAAAAAAATTATTGTAGTTGTGGTTACAGTAACCACTGAAAGTTAACGTTCTTCAGATGTTAATTGATGTATGCGTGTGGTGATTATGTTGGATGAATATAAGTGTCAGCAACTTCATGTCCTTTTAATAATTCAGTTTTAGATACAATCAATTTCAAATTATTTAAGTGCAGTTCCTAAGCAGATATTTCTGAAATGCACCATTGATGAACCTTCCTATTAAAAAAATCAAAGATGTTCTCATGCTTGACCTCTGTTGAAGTGGTAGGCTATATGTGTGCATGTACTTTTTTAAAAAGAGTTGTGTAGAGTAATCACAATCTCTTGGCACATAAGTGGGACAAACATGGTATCAAAACTTCAGAATGTGAGAATAAAGATCTGCTATCAGCCAAACAGCAGAAGTCTCAGGCTGCAGGTAGCTAAATGCGTAATGTTTTTGTTCAAAAAAAAGTTGCAGGAACATCTGACTTGTAACTTCTGGAATGGCTTTACAGTTTGTTTTGAATTTGACACTTGGCAATGGACAGTCCAAAGCTTGGGAGCCTAAGATGCTCACAGAGTGCTGTGGCTTTCCTTGAAAATTCGCTTTGTTTTGTCTGTCTCCTCTTAGAGCGTCAGATTGTACGTCTGTAGGGATTCAGTGATAAGCTGTGGGCTTGTTTGTCCCACTTGCACAGAATTCGTCACTGATGCTACTGAAAAGCCCTGTATGTTACCACAGAGTTCTACAACAAACTTCTCTGTACTCTTAAACTGCCTTACCCTTACTTTCTCTGGAATTGGCAGAGATTCTAAGAAGGCTTTTCTTGTCTCTCTTGCAGGTGAAAGTGTGGAACACTTCAAGCAGCTTTTGTTTTGTCACTTTTACAGAACATACCAGTGGTGTAACTGCTGTAACTTTTACTTCAAACGGTTATGTCATTTTGAGTGCTTCCTTGGATGGAACTGTGCGTGCCTTTGATCTGCACAGGTAACTCTCTATAAAGCTTTTCTGTTTCTCCAAAGCACTGACTGCATCTTCTGCTTTCACCCTGTGAAGTGCAGCAAAGTGCTGATTGCTTGTTTTGAGTTAAAAGTTGCACAAATGTGAGTATTGCTTTACTGATTTTTTGCTTCAGCCTTTGATTCAAATTCAGATGTTAATTACACCTCCTGTCACACTGTCTGGTTTCTGTGAGGAAGGTTCTGGAAGTAATTCTCTCAGGAGCTGGAGATCCAGCCGGATCATTGTCAGGCACTAGTACCCAAATGAGGAGTTATAGTACAACAGTGTACAGAACTATGTGTATAAGCAAGGCAGTGTTTTCCAAAGAACAGGAATACATATGTAATGGAAGGAAGCTCTTCTGTTTGAGTGCTTTTTTGTTGATATTGCTGCAATTAATGATACCTTTTTTGAATCGTATTGTTAGGCATTGTATCTAATCTTATACAAGAAATATTTTTCTGTACACAGCTTGAAAGACTTCAAAATCAGTTTTTTCTAAAAAAAACATGTATTCATAAAATGTATGCTTAAATGTACCTAAAATGTTCTCCAACTGTCATGTTTACAACAGATACCGTAATTTCCGTACCTTTACGTCTCCACGACCGAGTCAGTTCTCTTGTTTAGCTGTGGACTCCAGTGGCGAGATTGTGTCAGCTGGTTCCCAGGATTCCTTTGAAATATTCATCTGGTCCATGCAAAGTGGGAGGCTGCTAGATGTAAGGACCTACAGTGTTGGAGGTTTTGAATTTAACCTGTGATGTAGATAGTGATAATACAGAGTAACTTTGGGTGTACCCAGAACATTTTAATACAACAGGAAGTGGGGTTTTTTAATATTCAAGAACTCTTAGCAATTTTTGGTTTATTGTTTGGAAGCTGTCGTGAATTTGTGTGCGAAATACTTTTTAGAATTCTAAACAATCTGCTCTTTGTAGCTGATGAATACTACTGCTGAGCTGACATGTTGGCATGGGAGTCTTTACTCCAGTAATTGATCAGAGATGTTCTTCTCTACATGTTTTGTGGAGAAGAAATGAAGACATAGTAGATGCTATCCTAAGATCAGTATTGATTTTGTGGACAGCTTTGCTGCAGCAGAGCAAGGGCATGATTTTTTTTAGGTTTTTTATGTGTAAAACAAGACAAGGTAACTATGCACATGAAACCCCCACTGTATTTTTCAGTTCTTAAGCACGATTGTACATCTAGATAAACAGCAATTCAAGTATTCAGTTTGGCATAGCTGTTGATTGTAGGTCGCTGTAGTAACTCATACACTTGAGGGGGTCTCTGGAATTCTGAGTTTGAGTTCAACCTGGGGGTATTGGTGGACAGCAGGATTACCGTGAGCCAGCAGTGTGCTCTTGTGGCCAAGAGGGCCAGCAGAGGGCCAACAGCATCCTGAGGTGGATCAGAAGTGGGGGTGGTTAGCAGATCAAGAGAGGTTCTTTTCCCCCTCTACTCTGCCCTGGTGAGACCACACCTGGAGTGTCCAGTTGTGGGCTCCTCAGTTCAAGAGGGATGTGGAGCTGCTGGAGAGAGTTCAGCATAGGGCAACGAAGATGATGAAGGAGGTGGAGCACCTCCCTGATGAGGAGAGGTTGAGGGAGCTGGGTCTCTTTAGCTTGGAGAAGAGGAGACTGAGGGGTGACCTCATTAATGTTTATAAATAGGGAAAGGGTGGGTGTGAGGAGGATGGAGGCAGGCTCTTCTCAGTGTCATCTAGTGATAGGACAAGGGGCAAAGGGTGTGAGCTGGAACATAGGAAGTTCCACATCAACCTGAGAAGGAACTTCTTCCCACTGAGGGTGATGGAGCACTGGAACAGGCTCCCCAGGGAGGTTGTGGAGTCTCCTTCACTGGAGATGTTTAAAACCTGCCTGGATGTGTTCCTGTGTGACTTGGTCTAGGTGATCCTGCTGATGCAGGGGGATTGGACTAGATGATCTTTCGAGGTCCCTTCCAATCCCTGATGATTCTATGATTCTTTTGTTGATTTCTTTTGAGAAGAGTTGAAGGTCAGTACTTTAAAAATCTGTATTGCTCTTATTCACAATTTGTTAGTATTTGGCAGTTTTTGGCAGCAGGACATCCTGAATTCTCTGAGCAGTGCAGTTGGTCAGATTCTTCTCATAATAAGCATGTTCCTAAGTCTTGGTCTCTAAAGAGATTCTGTTTATGCCTGAGAGCAGCTATAGATGCCTTTGCAAAGGTGGCACTTCAGTGAATTGTTTTTTCAACTTCTCAAAGTAAAAAGTTGGGAATCACTGGCGTGTGTCTTGCCACGTATCCAAAAGTGACCCAAGCATGCATGGATAAGTTAGGCGTTATTTCATTGATATATTTGTAACTTACTGAATGCAGGTATAACTTACTGAATTTCGGGTTTTTTTCACCTAATCCCATTTTACCTTTTCTTCTTTTATTAGGTTTTATCAGGTCATGAGGGCCCCATCAGCAGTTTGTCCTTTAATCCTATGAAGTGTGTTCTTGCTAGTGCCTCTTGGGATAAAACAGTCAAGTTATGGGATATGTTAGACAGCTGGAGAACTAAGGAGACGCTAATAATAAACTCAGATGGTAATTTTTATTTAATTTGTATAAACATTCAAATATTCTCAACAGGCGTATTTTTGGTAACGAACTCCAAAATTAAGTTAGTTCTATGTAGTAATCGGTTAAGAGCGCAGATATTTGTCTTTTGTTTGGTTCTAATACAAACTCTAGCTCTGTAATTAGCTAGGTTGTCCAAAGAAAAGGACAGCCATGGTTATTACTTGAAGCTTTTTCTGGTAATCGAGCTAAGAGTCTAGAAAAAGAACAGGGTCTTTTCTTTAAAAAAAGATCTGACTGCTTTTTTAACTGTTAAATTCTTTGCAGTTCTTGTTGTTGCTTTCCGTCCTGATGGCAAGGAACTCTCCGTTGCTGCTTTGAATGGACAGATAACATTCTGGGATCCCGAAAATGCAGTGCAGACAGGCTCAATTGAAGGAAGGCATGATCTTCAGATGGGAAGGAAAGAGCTTGATAAAATAACTGCCAAACAGGCAGCTAAGGGCAAGTAAGTAAATGAGGTTATCATGAAAAGATGGTGCCACACTGGCCTTTGCATTTTGTCTTTTACGTTAAGATGTCAGAGTAGGTCTGCTGTTCAAATATGTTGATGTTGAATTTTTAAAAGACTGCTTGACTTGACATCTGGATGAAATCTTTTTGACTTGCTGTATTCACCCACTGATCAGTATCTTTCTGAGCAGCTTTCCTTTTACGTTAGTTATAAACTTGAGTTGTCAGCATGATAATTAGCTTCCTATGACAAGCTGTTAGTTGACTACATGTGGTAGACTTTTAGGTGGATGTCTTGTGCAGGTGCTAGTGTGTAACTGTTAGAAACTGTTGCATTTAAAAGCCATAAATTTGCTGGGTTTTATTATGTGTTACTGTGCACGTGAAGTCATGTTTAAAGGCGGATTGAATTTGTGTTCTGTCAAAACGTGAAATACAGAAACGATAAGTTCATTCTTCTCTTTTTCCCTGGAGCTGCTGCTGTTCTCCATGTTGCTCCCACTCAAAACAAAAGGAAGACTGGGAACAATTACTTACAGAAGAAATATTATTTTTGTGGTGCTGAACTCTCAACTGTCTTTGTATAAAACACACTGGCATTGTTTTTTCTCTTGGTCTCTTGACCATCCTTTGTGTTGTACAGGCTGTATTTGAGAGGTTGGTTGTTGAGCAGTCATAAGAGTGGAAGTACCTAAACCTGTTCAAATTTCTAAATTGTTTGTGATTTATAGGAAAGCACCAAGCACTTGTTTGTGTGACTGAAGATACCCAGTTTTTCCGTGGAATGGTTATTCGTTGTCTTCACCCTCCACTCGTGTCTTTTAGCTCAGATGGGGCAGTGAAATTAACTATGTTCTCTTTTTCTTTACTAGGTCTTTTACTACTCTGTGTTACTCGGCAGATGGTCAGTCTGTTCTGGCAGGTGGATTGTCAAAATTTGTCTGTATATATAATATCAAAGAACAGATTCTTATGAAAAAATTTGAAATCTCATGCAACTATTCGTTGGACGCAATGGAGGTATGTGACCACAGCGACCACGTTGATTCATTCTCTGAAACCCACAAGACTTTGCTTTTGGTGTGACACGCCAAGTGGGATTGATAAATGTTTCGTGAAGCACAGATTCGTTTTATTGGTTTTGTGCAGATTAATGTTAAGGAAATACTTTTCAGAAAACAAAATTAATTCCTGACACACAGCTAACTCATGTTTTGCCAAATTGCAGGGTATTTGCATTGAATGAGCCGAACGCTTAAGCATAATGAAGTCAGTTGGCATGTAACTTAAAGCTTAAGAAAAAGATTAAATGATCAGTATTTTCTTACTAAGTTAACTTTCTCTTGGTGTCAGTTGCTTGTGTTAGCAAAAAAAGGAGGGATTTTGTTTGTGCCAAAGAAGATCGTTGACCTTTACAAACTCTGTTTCTGAATATTGCCAAATTCGTTAAATTCCTTTAAAAGTAAAGTGAATGATGAAAAGCATCAGAATAAAAAAGTGGCACTCGGCTTTCTTAACATGCCTTCACCTGAAAGAATGATCATTCAAGTGCTCGTGTTAGGCTGTGTTTGGCTTTGGTACCAAGTATATTTCTTTGACAGCAGTGGTTTGTGAAGCAGACTTAGTTTCTCTGCTGCCCTCTGTTGCGCTTGTGTAGCTTAACGTGGGTACCAGGGAGGTCCCCAAAAATTCATTTCTATAGCTGTCTGGTTGCACAGCCCTAACATTAGCACAGGCAATTTCTTGCAAGTAGAACAGCGTTGTAATAATGTGAAACCACAGCTGAAACTGACTTGGGCTCTTCTGTACCAAAACAGCTTGATTCTCATCTGTGGTCAGATGCTGTTGACCACTGCTGTGAAATTGCCAGTTTTCTCAATGATTTTGGAGACACACTTGGAATAAAGTGCAAAGAAATAATCACTAGATAACTTGTTAGGTTATGGAGAATTTTCAGTTAATTCAGATGTTTGACAGGAGGTGTAATGCAGTGAATGGAACTTGCATGTTTTTCTAGGAGTACTTGGATCGAAGAAAAATGACTGAATTTGGCAGCATGGCTCTGATTGATGAAGGGGGTGGAGGTGATGATGGTGTTGCCATTCCTCTTCCTGGAGTAAGAAGAGGTATGGCATTTGGCGTTGCCGTTCTGTTACTAGTTTTGTGTGGATCAAAAATGTTGATGTAGAGTCTATCAGAGATAGGAAGGGTTTGAACTATCAGCTTAAATGTAAAGTTAGCATTACCTGAATGTTGTGTAGCTACAGGGGTTTGTTGCACAAGTGTTGAGCTGATCAATGGGTGGGTTATTTTGCATAGTAGAAGTAACAGGAAATAGAATCTAGTGTGGTCTGGTGGAAATGGAATCCAACAGTCCTGATGTAATTTTCAAGGAGCAAAATTCAGTCCCTCACTTCAGCTGTAGGATCTCTTGGATAAGGGTCATCTCTTACTTACCATGTCTTTAATTCTGTCAGGTTCTGCGTTATTTTTGCAGGACAAGGACGACAGCATAATTAGAGTTTGATTGTTAGACTCTGAACTTCTGGTGAACGTATTAAATAACTTCTAAACTACTTCTTTAGGTGACATGAGTTATCGACACTTTAAACCAGAAATAAGAGTGACTTGCCTGCAGTTTTCGCCTACAGGTCAGTTTGGACTACTAATGTAGAATTTTTTAATTTCATGTAAAACACACAAAACAATAGAGCATTGGAGAAGTAATTATGAAGTATAAATGCCTTGGAGGTTGTCTCTGCAGATGTTGCACATTGCTACTGGGTTTGTAGTTTCTTGTGCAGTGGATAGTTAGGAAACGTACGTGTACATCACTTGGAGCTGGTGCAGAGCTGTCTGTGTATCATTACTCTTCTGTTTCTATCCTAGAAAACCCAGATGTGTTCTTAAATATTGTTACTTATCTTCCAGGACGAAGCTGGGCAGCCACCACTACAGAGGGTCTTCTCATCTATTCCCTGGACTCTGGGCTAATTTTTGATCCTTTTGATCTGGATATTGATGTCACACCCAGCAATATACACAAAACACTGCGTCAGAAGGAGTACACTATGGCTATCATCATGGCCTTCAAGCTGAATGAAAAGAAATTAATTCAAGAGGTCATAGAGGCTGTGCCCTGCAATGAAGGTAAGTTATCTTCCATGAAATTCAGCTGTAAGCTGGGATTTGTAAGCCAAGCTGAGGTGTAAAGGGCACAGTTTACCTCTTGGCATGAGAGTAACATTTATGTTTAAAGAATTGCTGCTGTAGCTGAAGGCTAAGAAAGAAGGGATTTTTTTTTTTTTTTTTGAAAAAGTGAGTACTTTTTTAAGTAGAACTTGTAGTACAGACTTATGTTTTAATTCTACCAGTTCTAATTTTGCTTGTCTAGTGACTTTTGAATGTGGAACTTAATCAGGTCTGGATATGCAAGTAAAGTTTTTGAATGTCGGTTCTCAGAAGCAGCTAATCTTAGCGGGACACAGCTAATATGAGTTAGCAGTGTGTCTGTGTAGTGAAGGCAGGTAGCCAGATACCAGACTGTTCTACCAAGGATGCAGTTAGCAGTTTGGGCAGGATGATTACTCTTCTTTTTTGAGCACTTGAGACCGTGTCAGGAGTTCTGTGCCTAGTTTTGGGCTTATCAGTACAAGAAAGACACTGATACACTGGAGCATCTGATAGCTTGAGATTTGTTTGGGGAGCAAAGTGTATGACAGCAAGGAGGTTTGGCTGGAGGGGCCAGTTGCTGCTCAGATGTAGTTTTGTGGGTAGTGAGCATCTGCACTGTGCCTCACTTGTCTTTTCCTGGGTTTTATTTCTGTCTTGTTATTACAATCATAAGGTTTAGTTTTAAACTGTTCTTATCCAGTGAGTTTTACTTTTTTCCCCCTCAATTCTCCACATCCCACTGGAAGTGAGCGAACATCTGTGTGGTGTTTAGTTGCTGCCTGGGGTTAAACTATGAAATATTCCTGTCAGGGTAAATAATCTTTTGCATGCTCGTGTTGGTGTAAGTGTGTCTGCCTCTGTTTGGCAAAACTTGCCACTTGTTTACTGAAGTTAACGAAAATTCCATGTACACAAGCAAAAGTGGGTAACTAGGCAGGTTACAAGAAGGTACAAAACTTCACTGAAGTCTAATTTCATAGAAAGAGGAGGAAGGGATGAAAGTAAAAGTTCTAAAGAAAACTGTTAGGAGGAAAAACTTTAAGTGGAGGAGAGTTAAGCTCTTGCTTTTAAGTACAGTAGTGACTGAAAGGCACAAAGAGTTGCCTCCTGAGAGACTGTGGTACTGTACCGTGGAATAAAACTTATGCTATCAAGTAGTTGCCAAGAGAGTGCTTTCTTCTTCCTCGTCTGCTCTTCCTGTGCTCTTTTTTTGTGTTATTCCAAATAGTGATTAAACTGATGTCTGTGGCCTATTTTCCATTTTTGCAGTTGATGTTGTCTGCTCATCACTTCCAGAACTGTATGTGGAGAAGGTATTGGAGTTCCTGGCCTCTGCATTTGAGACATCTTGTCATTTAGAGTTCTATCTTACTTGGGCTCATAAGTTGCTTATGCTGCATGGACAGAAACTGAAAACAAGGTGAGATCTTGTGAAAGTCAAAACACTGACCACCTTAAGGTTTTTATTCAGCCTCTACTGATGTTCTAGATAATGCACACACAGTAGTTAAAAAAACTTAATTTTCACTACTTCTTTACTTACCGCTAATAGTAAAAGTTACGGTTTGGATTCAGTCTTAAAGGTCTTTCCTAGCTGAAAAGATTCTGTTATTCTATACAAGTGTGTATCACAGAATGACAGAATTACTGAGGCTGGAAAAGACCTCTGAGATCATCGAGTCCAGCCTATGACCTAACACCATGACATCAGCTAGACCATAGCATTAAGTGCCACATCCAGTCTGTCCTTAAACACGTCCAGGGATGGAGATGCCACTGCTGTCATGAGCAGTCCATTCCTGTGTCTGATCACCTTTTCCATGAGGAAGGGCTTTCTAATGTCCCACCTAACTCTCCCCTGGTGAAGCTTCAGGCCATGCCCTCCTGTCCTGTCACTAATTACCTGGGAGAAGAGCCTGACTCCAATCTGTCTACAACTTCCCTTCAGGTAGTTATAGTGATAAGGTCCCCCCTGAGTCTCCTCCAGGCTAAACAACCCCAGCTCTCTCAGCCTCTCCTCATGAGACTTCCAGTCTCTTCACCATTGTGGTTGCTCTCCTCTGGAGATAAAATTGGAACGTGTAGTAGAATTTGTGAAGGTAAGTTGTAAAAACACGTTTCAAATGTTACAGGTAAATCTTTGCATCACCTGCTTAGTTAGTCTGTAAAGGCGTAAAGATGTCAAGAGTGGTAACAGGACTTGGGCTTCTCAGTTTTTAGGCAGTTAATTACATCTGCAGTACAACTGGAAGGTATTTCGCAGGTATTGACTGCATTTTTGTAGACATAACTTGTGATTACAGCATGTGATCTTAACTTGTTAGTGTTCTCCTTTCCTACATTGTTGTTCAAGACTACATGGGCCTGTCTGTGAACTGTGATCAGCCCACCCATGGATTCCTATGCTCTTGGGAACGCAAATACAGGCAAATGTACAAACTTGAAGTGTATTAAGCGAGAGGTAATCAGAGAAGGAGTCCTGCTTGTGTACACTAGTGTGTTGCGTAACACTTCCCTTGCTTCAATATTAATGCTTTAGTAATCTTTTCGTTACTTGAAATGGCTGTTACAAATTTTCTCCTTTTGTTGCTGTAGAAGCAGAACAGGATGACTTAAACTCTTCCATGTTCAGAAAGTATTATACTATGTGGAAGGAGCTGTCAAACTACAGCGCGCAGAGTTAGTTCTTCAGGCTGCAGTTTGAGATCAGAAAAAGAATTCTTTCTGGCAACACGTTACTTGCATTGAGTATAATTAGTGAGGGCAGAAGTAAAAGCAAAGAGCTTTTTGTTTATTGTCACCTGTTATTATCTTTCGTGTTGAGAAGTTAACGTGCATGCATGTTAAAATTTGGGCAGTGTAAAAAAAGTTGTAGATTTCAGTATATTCATAAACATGAATTGCACTTCAGATTGCCTCTTTTCTCCGTTAAAGGTCAGTGAAGCTGCTCCCAGTGATTCAGTTCCTTCAGAAAAGCATCCAACGTCATTTTGAAGATCTTTCAAAACTGTATGTATTGTTGTATTTAAAAGTTCAAATCAAAACCCTGCACAGAAGTGTGGAGTAATTTGGGGCACCATAGTGTGGTATTAGAATGTTTGAGACATCTTTGGATATGTTTTTATTTTATGGGGGAAGTGGAGTCTAACGTGTTGCCGTTTGTTTTTGCAGCTGTGAATGGAATATCTACAATATTAAATACGCATTGGCCATTTCGCAGCAGCGGGGCGTGAAACGTTTGTCGGAAGAAACACCAGTAGGTGAAGAAGACTTGGATTCTGACAGTGATTATCTTATGCAGGAAGTTCATAAAGATGATGTTAGTTCCTAGTTATCCTTTGTGAGAAGGAGAAAACCCAAGACAGCAATTTTATGCAGTGGTATTCACTGGGAATGAGTGGCCCTCATAGTGGCATGTATTAGCTCTTCTTCTCAGCGTAGATGAAGTTACTTGTGAGTTGTTGGGGAAAATGTGAGATTGATTTAATGATCATCCACAGCATATTGGATGTAGCCTTTGGCTGTAACAACCTGACAGTGTTGATTTCGTGATCACTTCATTTTTATTTTTTACTGTTCTGCAGTCTTGTGCTTCAGAACCTTTGATACTTTTGAAAAAACATTCTTAACTGCACATCCACTTGTTGCTCTGAGCTTGTTTTATATGCTACTTGTTTTTAATATGTACGTATTACTGAAACGTTTCTTAGTTCTGTAGCTTCCAAACCTGGTGAACTTTCAATAATGAGGATGAGTGCTGTACCCGTAGCAATGAATGTGGGAGAAACTCTACTGGGGTATTTAACTCTACTGGGTTTATTTAATAGTCTTGATATACTGTCATCAGAATTTGTTTGGAAATTACCAACTCGATAATAAATTGTAGAAGAACACGTTACAGATGTTTCTTTTCCTGATGAAAGCCATTTCTTGTCCTGGTTTTTTTTGTAATGCTGTTTATTAATGTATTAAAATATGAAATGTACTCTGTGTTTTTAAATGAATAGGTGACAGAATTGGCTAGTAATGTCAGAGACACCATGTATATAAAGAACTACTGTGCTTGCAATACTTCAAAGCCATATATGGAAAGGGTTTTGTTAATGAAGATGCTGCAAATTTAACAGTGTCCAAATTGGTGTTTTGTTCAGCATATCTTACAGTAAAACACACGGCAGCAGGTTTGGAGTTAGATGATCCTTTAAGTTGGTTCCAACTCAAACCATTCTGTCATTCAATGAAAATGTTGCCACTAAGCACAAAATCTTAGAAAAATGTTCTTGTTTTGAGCGCCAAGAGTAAAATAATACACTTCTGGAGATGAAAACTTCACAGGAAGTGTGTTTTAGAAACTATGAGCCTTGGGAAGGGGTGAGGGGTAGAGTAGCACCAGTTTTTGTATGAGATAAGGATGCGTTCTGCTTGCATTACTCATTTTGCTGGAGCTGTAATAGGTTTTAGGTAAGAAAGACAAATTTTACAATGCACAAAAGCCAATACAATTTTCAGTGTGTTCTTCCATATGATCTTCCAGAAAGAACGATGCCAACTTAGTATCAGGTTTTAAGGCTGGTAAGTCCAAAGTTTGGCTTGATGATTGTGATTGCTGCCATGGTCTATGAGTCTGACAACGGCTGGTGTGGGTTGGGGTCAGGCTTAAGAGCAGGCCTGCTTCTTGCCTTCCTCCAGGGCACTTGGCTTACTGAGGTCGGATCATAAATAGATTGTGATATGCACTTCAGCTTGACGGTCTTTCTTGCATGTAGCTTGATTTCCTTAAAAAAGGAGAGGAAAAAAAAAGCTTCGTAATAACTAATTTACCGGAGAAAGAGATTTAACAGTGATGAAGCTTGACACTGCTTTTTTTAAGACCCCTGTGCGGTTTTGATGGCAGTTGCTCTTTTGAAAGCAATCTCAGACTCATACACAGGTAGGGGTTGGAAAGCTCCTCTGAAGATCTAGTCCACTCTGCCCTGCTAAAGCAGGATCACATGGAGAGAATTCGCTATTTCACGTGAAGCCTAGAAAGAAGGAGGCGAAGCCGCTCCTGTGCCGTTTGTCCTGTGTTTCATGACACCGATAATCCCAGTGACGGGTTCCCAATTCTGTTTCCCGCGAGTAACCCTCCCAGCCTCCAGGGGGCGCGGGAGCGGCGCCGCCAAGGGCGCAGCAGCCTTCCGGCAGGGCCCGCCCCCGGCGCGCCGACTGCCCCGCAGGTTCTGCTCGCGCGGCCATGGTGCTCGTGTGCGCTCCAGCCCTGCGCGTCGCGCTCCGCCGGGCACCGCCTTGCGGCCTCGTCGCCTTCCACTGCTCCGCGCGGCACCAGCGCGGCGCTCGCGTAGCTGTGGTGAGTAACCGGCGGAGGCCGCAGTGGGGAGGGGCTGGTGCGAGGAGAAAGTGGGTTTATTCTCTGGCCGTCCCTGTGCGGCCTCGCCTGGGGCTCGCGACAGCTGGGAATCACAGAATGGCTTAGGTTGGAAGAGAACTCGGAGATCCTCTAGTCCAACCCCTCTACCATGGGCAGCGACACCTCTCACCAGACCGCGTTGTCTAGAGCCCCATCCAGCCTAGGCTTGAACACTTGCAGGGATGAAGCATCCACAGCCTCCCTGGGCGGCCTGTTCAGGTGTCTCAGCACTGTCACAGGGAGGGATCTCCTGCTAACATCTGATCGAAATCTGCCCACTTTTAGCTTGAAACCATTCCTCCTCGTCCTATCACTAGAGTCCCCCATAAGAAGTTCCTCTCCAGCTTTCTTGTAGGCTCCCTTCGGTACTGGAAGGCTGCCCAGAGGCACCGCCAGAGCCTTCTTTCTCCGAGCTGAACAACCCCAGGTCCCTTAGCCTGTCTTAATGGAAGACGTGCTGCAGCCCTCAGGTCATCTTTGTGTTCTGCCTTTGAACTTGCTCCAGCAGTTTGAGTCCTTATATTGAGTACTTGAGAACTGCACACAGGACTGCAAGCAAGGTCTCTCAGACCGGAGCAGAGGGACAGAATCACCTTGGTGGTGACACTTTTGACATGACCCAGGTTACAGTTGACTTTCTGGGCTGCACTCACACATTGGTGGTTTATGTGGAGCTTATCACCTGCTGACACCCCCGAGTCCTCCTTATTGTGGCTGCTGTAAATTCAGTCACCACCCACTCAGGAGAAGCTGAGATGAGTAGATACAGCTGGTTAGAGTGGAGTGACTTGAAAGAAGGTGGATCAGGAGTGGGAAACGCATAAAAATTGGCTTCTGTTTAGTTGTTCCTGTCCTGGGTTTGGTTAGAATTTGCCATAAGGAGTGAACTTGGAAGTATTTTACATTGTGATTGAGGAAGGTACTGTCAGTGTACAGGTGTTGTGGTTTAACCCTGCAGGCAGCTCAACACCCACCTGAAATGGAATGTGGGCGGGAATCCCAAAAAAGTTCTAAAAATTGTGACACGGGATAGGATAGAAAAGAAACGAAAAAGATAGTCTTTAAAAATCAATATAAGTATTATTGTAATGCAGCATTAGAATAAACAAACAAGTGAATCCCCAGGCAGCAGCTCCCAGACAGCTTTTCCACTAGTTTATATACCAAGTGTGATTTGGAGCTTGGAGCAGCTCTCTTAATGGGAAAGATTATGAGAGCTGTGACTATTTAGCCTACAGAAGAAAGACTCCACCCACACAAGGATAGCTGATTGCTTTGTGCTTTTTATTCTCTAGTGCATATAAACAAACAGAAAGTGTTATTACCATGGTAATAAGGGAAATAATAGCTAATGTAGCATACTTGGATTAAAAGTGATTTAGCTATTGATGTCCAGTGCGGGTCCTCAGACAAAATGCAGCAGCAGGTAGAACAGTTTATCCTAAAGTGCCACCTTGAAGTGCACTTTTATCCCACTGCTGTCTGATGTGCATCTAGATGAGAAGGTGTTTCGCATGATACTTGATAAATGTAAGTGTGACACTCTGAATAACCCATTGTGTGCACAGTAAAAACGTCTCACCCCTAAAGGTATGTGTCAGTTCATTAACTCTGTGGGATAAATGCACAAGCCAATAAATAAATGGCATTTCTGAGACCTGTGATGGAGAGTTACAAATAGGAAATGGCAGTTCTGCAGTGTGTCACATTGTGATACCGTGATGTTAACTGGTTTAGTAAAGAGCTTATTGCTAAGTTGTTTCTTTGGGGGTGAAGGGAGGTTTATTATTGTTTGGTGAGGATTTTTTTCAGTATTAGAAGCCTTGTAAGTGATCCTGCAGGAAGCTGTCACCTGAAACACTCTTGATGTTCTTACTGCAGGTCCTGTCTGGTTGTGGTGTCTATGATGGCACGGAAATCCATGAGGCCTCAGCGTAAGTTACTTTATGAACTTTAAAAAAAAAAAAGGCTCCTTTACATGACAGCAGTCTGCAGAATTAGGTTTTACTTGCTCTGGCTGTTAAAATTGCCTGTCTATTTACAATTGTGTGATAGATAAAGCTTCACAGTTTTCTCATCACAGCGTAGCTGGGAGCTCCGGCCACCTTCTTGCGGTACTTGGCAACTATCTGGAGCAGTGAATTTGAGAAAGACTGTCCTTGCTTCAGAAACAAAATTCATAGTTCCTGCATCAGTCTCAAGAGAGTTAAGACTTCATTTCATAATCACTTTGAATTTCTGTTCTTGGGGTTAAATTTAACACTAGAATTGTTAGTCCTCCAACCAAATTATTAACTCCTAGTGTTAATTGCTAGGGGATATTGCATCCAGGCTTAGATTAATTGTACACATAGGTGTGTTAACCATGGGACTCCTCTGTAACACCTAAGGATTTGCAATAAAAAAGGAATAAAGGAGAACATCTAACTTCAAAGAAACGTGTGTCCAGCTTACCTCACCCTGCCTCCAAACTCACTTTCTGTTGTTTTTGTGCACTTTGATGTTACATATCCAGGGATTTTGTTGCCACTTGCACACAGATGCACAGATCATTAGGGGTTGGAAGGGACCTCCAAGGGTCATTGATTCCAGCCCCCCTGCTCGAGCAGGATCATAGAACCTAAGAGAGGTTACACAGAAATGCATTCAGAGGGATCTTAAAAGTCTCCAGAGAAGCAGACTCCACAACCTCCCTGGGCAGCCTGTTCCAGTGCTCTGTGACCCTTACAGTAAAGAAGCTTTTCCTCATGCTGAGATGGAACTTCCTGTGCGCCAGCTTAAACCATTACCCCTTGTCCTATCGCAGGGTGCAAGTGAAAAGAGATTTGTCTCTTTTTTCTTGACACCCAGCCCTCATGTATTTATAAAGAGCGATTAAGTCCCCTCGTAACCTTCTCCTGTCCAAGCTGAGAAGTCCCAAATCTCTCAGTCTCTCCTCAGAAGGCAAGAGCTCAAATCCCTTAATCATCCTCATGGCCCTGTGTTGAACTCTCTCAATTGAGTCTCTACCTCTCTTGAACTGAGGAGCCCAAAACTGGACACAGTATTCCAGATGTGGCCTATTGTGACTCTACTTGCTCAGTATAATTTGGTAGCATGTGTTTTTCCTCTTCTTTCAAAATTACATTGCAGAATATTTGTGGCAAGATTTAGGGGCCAGGTAAAGCGTCTCGTGTAAGGTTTTCAGTAGGTTTTGTCTCTGTTTCTGTAGCATACTGGTGCACCTTAGTCGTGGGGGAGCTGAGGTTCAGATGTATGCTCCAGATGTTCCTCAGATGCACGTCATTGACCACAGTAAAGGGCAGCCGGCTGATGCTGAGTCAAGGTAAAGTCAGTGTTTAACATGTTTTCCTTGACTGCTGAGCCTCTAACTGCACTTGTAGCACTTTACTGACTGTCTTCAGGGGGTTTATGCTCCATGATATTTTGATCATAGAGAAAGTATTAAGTGAGTTTTCTCGACTCAATTTTATACAGTCTGCATTTTCCAGGAGCAGCATTTCAGAAGCATCAACAACTTGACTGAGTATCACTGTTCTTGCTCTCTCCCTTTTCCCACTCCTCTGCCACACTTTATGTTCTTCTGTGCAATTCATTATTCTTTTGTTTCCATTTTTTCAAGGAATGTGTTAGTGGAATCCGCAAGGATTGCTCGTGGTAAAATTTCAAGCCTGGCTAAGCTCACTACCGCAAACCATGATGCTGTTATATTCCCTGGTGGATTTGGAGCTGCTAAAAACTTGTGAGTGCCGGCTAAGTGTTAGACTCCTCAACTGAATATTCATGATCAACTTTATGATCAACTCTGATTCACACAATCAAATCAGGAAGCAATAAATGGACATTTTTTATTACGTGTGTGACTACTACTTAACAAGGAAGACTCTTTTCAAATGTTAAGTTGTGCTGTTCATGATGGTTTCCAGTTCTGATTTGTACTGACGTTGTCGCATTTACAGTTTTCCAAACAAAGTTGGTGAGAATTCTGGAGTTGAGATAATGCACAAGAAGTTCTTTTACCTTTGCCCTTGTGATTCTTTTTGGGCTTGTCTGAGGGAAGTGAGGGAACTTCATTAGTTTCAAGTGTTCCCAGTGTTAATTTTCTGTTTCTTCATCTCTACCTACTAAAAAAAATCCCCTCTTGCATTAGCAACGATAAAACAGCAGCTAACTCAAAAAACCCAACACAAAAAGTGTTAGCCATGTGGAATACTGATTCTCTTGTTATTTTCTGGTTTTTTTGCCTTTGAACAACCTGAATGTTATTTTCCTTTTCTTCTTACAATTTCAAAGAAGAAATATACATTAATGTTCCACTGCTTAGTAATCCTAGAAAGCTGGTTTGGTAATTCTTATTTCTAGTTGTTTGTATCAAATCAGGAGCTTTCTGATGTACCAAGGCATTAGAAGTGAATCATTTTGGGTAAAGCATCGATGGTCAACTACAAACATTTTCATCCACCTTTTAGAAATGACTAAGTTTGTGATGACCATTGAGAGCAAGGCAGATAGATCCCTAGTTTGCAGGTTTAGCCTCGGGTGTGTGTACTGTTTCTTCTTGTGGCAGGTCTACCTTTGCTGTCGATGGGAAAGATTGCGAAGTGAACAAAGAAGTTGAACGTGTCTTGAAAGACTTCCACAAGGCAGGCAAACCTATTGGGTATGTATGTGAGTTGGAGGGGCGTTTGTCAGGTGCTGTGAGCATGGAGACAAGATGTGCTTTGTTGGAACGTGCGGCTGTTATTGTTGGAACTAGAAAAAGCTCCTTCTGTTTTCTATCAGTTGTAGCTTATTTTTTGAAATGTGTTTTTTGAGATACTTATATGTGCATGTGTGGGTGTTTATCAAAGAAGCAGCTAAGAAAAATGTTATGTGGTTGCCCTGTGATGTCTTTCAGACTTGCATGACCCTTTGAATGCTTTCAGTTGTGGCGAAGTTTTGAAGGAGAGCCATTGCAGAGTTGCCCTTACAATTCCTTTTGTTGCAGTCTTTGCTGCATTTCGCCCGTGTTGGCAGCAAAGGTTCTCTCTGGTGCTGAAGTAACTGTGGGCCATGAAGAAGAGGAAGGTGGCAAGTGGCCATATGCTGGGACTGCGGGAGCCATTAAAGAACTGGGAGGAAAGCACTGTGTGAAAGAAGTAACTATATCCTTTCCTGTTCATTTTTTTGTTGAGGGATAGTTTAGTAATGTGTCTGTGCAGTAACGAGAACATGCAGGATCTGTGCTTTTCCACTTAGTTTAGTGGGAACCTGCAACGTACAGCACGCAGCAGGTTAACACAGGGCAAGGCTGCACCATGGTCTTTGTACACAGCTTTGGAGTTCGCAGTTGTTCTCAGCTGCTGCCATGGAACTCCCTTGGACACCCAGTAATGCAGCAGATGCTGGGTGAATTTGCACATAAAACTGCATGAGTTACAGCTGGTCATGTTTTCTGGGGTTGTGGCTTGCTTTTGTTTTCATTTTCCTGAGGGCTAACGCTGTAGTTGAAACGTACTCGGAGACGTTTTATCAGTCGGTAACTTTTGTAGGTTGTCTCGTATTTCTAAGCATTCCCACAGATTGTTTGTGCTATGTTTGTATTTCTGGCCAAAGTAGCTTCTAGTTTCTTGGCTTGTAGGTTGCAGCTGTCTCTACAGCTAGACGATATAATGTATTTGGAGGTGCTTTTTTGTAGGATAGTGGAGTTGTATTTGTCAGTGATGGTTTATTTCACAGACAGTATCTGCAAGTAAGACACAGGCTGTGTTTTCCTTAACTTGCTTTCACGAAGCTCATGTGGATACAAAAAACAAGGTGGTGACTACCCCTGCATTTATGTGTGAAACAGAACTACATAATATCTTTGATGGCATTGGGGCCATGGTAAAGAATGTGCTAAAATTAACTGGCAAATAAATTCAAAAGTAGTCACGACTGTTTAAATTTAGGATGTAGTATCAAGTAGACTAAGGAGCAGTGGAAATGTTCTCACCTGCTTGTCCTGTTCACACCTTATTGAATTGCCAATATGATGCTGATTGATTCCCACGGCAAGGTTTTCCACACCCTTCCTGAGAGAGGGGCCTGCAGAAGGACTTACAAAGTACAAGCAGTCTGGCAGCATTTTCTTGAGTTTTTCAGCAGGAGAGAGCTGTGCAGACGTATTTTGAAATGACTTCTCCCTATGAGTGTCAAAGTATTTCTGTTGGGGCAAAAAGAGACTAAAGGCCCTTTCAAAAGCTGAGGGCACACGTGTGGCTGGGATGTAGCACATGCAGCAATGGCATCTCTGGTGGATAAAAAGGGGAATGGAGAGAAATTAGTCCATGGTTCGAGATTTCTGTGCTCAAGTCAGGATCTGTGAACAAAAAGCCAGGATCAGCTGTCAAGGAAATAAACATCCTCCACATCTTAATTTTGCTTGGTATTAAAATTCTAATGTTCAATTTTTCGATTTCAAAGAAGCTTGTTTTCACAAAGGAGCTGTTCTGAATATCAGTCAGCAGCAGGATACATCTTAACTGACACAACACCAGCACTTTGAAAAATGAATTAATTGGCCCATTATAGCTGAAAAGGTGGTGAAACTGAGGAGAAAATATCCGCTGAATTGACGCACAATTTTTATGGACAACATTAGCGTTGAAGTAGTTGCATGACTAGCAGTGGATGGACAAAACCAGTCTCAAGTTATCCTTATTTTCTCTACTTTAGGGTAATAAAGCTTTCTCCAAAGAAATGTTATTGAATGTCCTAAATTATCATGTATAAATAAATTGATTTCTGCCTTTATCTCATCCTTGTCCCTTTGCTTTTGTTTGACAGCTGCTTCTGATAAGCTTACACAGGTTGACACATTCTAGTACTTTTTATGCATTTTAGTTCTCTTCACATCACTTTTAAAGCAGAATCCTACAGAGTCTCCTTCCCTACTTCCAAGTTGTTAGATTTCTGCTCAGCAGGAAGCAGCATCTCTTGAACAAAACCAAACAAGGTTACACCACTTTAGATGAGAGACATGCTGAATCATACAATCATAGAATCATAGAATCATTACG
>VXBP01000082.1:0-19357 GCA_013400115.1 Rhinopomastus cyanomelas | reverse complement strand
GAGCTGCCGTCCCCACCCCACCCCCCACCCCGTTCCCGGGGCGGTGGGGGTGCGCTCCCTTCAGGGCCACAGCCCGCAAAAAGAGGCGTGCAAAGAGAGGGCGAACAAAGACCCTGCCCCGGTTTTTATAGGCTCCCCCAGCCCGCCTTTCAGGGGCAGGTCACAGGACAGACACAGGGGGAAGTCCTGTGACCTGTGCAACCGGAGTAGGTCCCCCAGAACACAACAAAACTTTTCTTCCTCATGAAAGCACTTTTACAGGTTCTAGCAGTTCTCAAACTGCAACAGTGCCCAAAGGAGGCTGTGGCCCCATGGGAAGCCTACTGTGGAGAAGCTCCTGCAAAGACTTGTGAATCCACAGAGAGAAGAGCCCACTCTGGAACAGGTTTTCTGGAAGGACTTGACCCTGTGGGGCACCCACATTGGAGCAGTCAGCTCCTGAAGGACTGTATCCTGTGGGAGTGACCCTCACTGAAGCAGTTCACAAAGAACTGCAGCTCGTGGGAAGGACTCACACTGGAAGAGTTAATGGAGAACTGTGTCCCGTGGAAGTGATCCCATGCTGAGGCAGGGGAAAAGCGTGAGGAGTCCTTTCCCACAAAGAGGAAGGAGCAGCAGAGACAATGTGTGATGAACTGAATGCAGTTCCCCATCCCTCTGCATTGATGGTGGGAGAAGGCAGAGAAGTCATGAGTCAAGTCAAGCCTGAAAAGAAGTGAGGGCTAGGGGGGAAAGGCGGGTTTAATATTCAGGCTCTGGAGAATATTTTCAGGGTTTTGATAAAAAACTGCCAGGAAAGTGTGGATATTGAGGCAATACACGTGTTGAATCATGTTGAATGTTTTGATCACATGCAAGCAGCAGCACAAACACCTTCCACTGGAAGAAGTCCAGTTTATTATTATTCCTGAATGTCACTCATCCCAAAGCACGCAAGCAGCTACAAGAGGTTTGTTTATCAAAACACCAGTAGAAACAGTCATGGAGGAACCACAATATCTGCAGATCATAAAACACCACCACCCGACACAGCAGAGCAGCCCACACCCAGCTTTGGTCTGAAAAACACTGGCCAATGAGCAAATACAAAACCAAAACAACCTGGAAAGCCTCGTTTCCTTCACACACTAATGTGGCCAAACTGCACAAACTGCAAATGTCCATTCAAATTCCAAGCTGGTTTTCTGCAGCTGGGGTGTGTGTTTTGAGGAAAGCAAACGCGGCCTGATGTACGCTTGTGTGTCTTACAATCGCAGAGTCATTACGGTTGCAAGAGACCTCCAAGATCATCAAGTCCAACCAGCAAACCAACCCCACCCTGCCCCATAAATCCTGGGCCCAATGTTCCCAGGGCCATATCTACCTGGTTTTTCAAACCTCTCCAGGGATGCTGACCCCACCTCCCCGTCTCTGGACAGCCTGTTCCAACCTCGACCACTCTGTCAGGGAAAACAATTTTCCTGATCTCTTCCCTGGCACAACCTGAGGCCATTTTCTCTTGTCCTACTATCACTACTGACTTGGGAGAAGAGACCCAGCCTCCATCTCTCTCTACACTCCTTTCAGGCAGCTGTAAAGAGCACCAAAGTCTCTGGTCAGTCTCCTTTTCTCCAGACTGAACAACTCAGCCCTGTCCTTCGGGTCCTTTAGCAGCTTCTCTGGACTGATTCTAGCACCTCAATGTCCTTGTACTGAGGTGCCCACAACTGACCTCAGAACTCAAGATGAGTACAGAGACAGTCTTCACTGCTTTTGGAAAGCACCTTTTGGATGAGGTTTGGGAAATGCTGCCTCAGCGATTTTACTTCTTCCCCCAGACAAACACACAGCTGCACACACCGTATGTGTTCTTGTACACAACAGTAATGCTGTGCTCCTGACTGACCACCTCCACACATGAGTTCCAGATGGATGTTTTGAAGTGTGGGCACACGGTCCATGTAAGCTGGCCAGAGCAGCCATGTGCACGTGTTTTAGAGAGGGAAGCTGGAGATACTCTTCAGGTGATGACTTAAGAACAACCACCTCCAGGAAAAACAACTGCTCTGAATCCTCCCTATATCCATTATCTCAATTTCAGGTCATATCTGCCTGCAAACTATGGAGTTAGACCCTGCACGTCAATTCACTTCCAAGGATCCAAGCAATTTTCTAAGCTCCTTTTCATCATTTCCTAAAAGAGCTGCATTTAAAAATATATCCTGTGCTCAGAACACAGGCTCCAAAACTGATAGTGATCAACTGCTCATACCTGAACCTGAAAACTGAGGGTAAATGCTTTAGAAGATCCTGCCAGATCACTGTCTGAGGTGTGCTGTGACCACAAATCCCAGCATGAGAAATGCATCCTGGGCACGGTGTGATGGAGCACCATGGGCTCCAGCACACACAAGGAAACACCTGTCCTCCTTGGCACTGCAAAAATGCTGAACTTCACTAGGGCTCCATGACAGTCACTGCACCGGTGTGGTCACGCCACCTCACCACAGGGTTTTCTCACAGGGTGGAAAGTGTGGTCTGAACAGGGCCTTTCATGGGGCTGAGCACAGAACTGAGGCAACAACAAAGCAGTCCTGAAAGTGTAGGGGAATCTCACTAGAAACACAAGATTTTTTACAAAAGTGTAATAGCGTAGAAAGAATCAGCTTTCTGGAGCTCAGGCCGCAAGGCTGGCATAATGGTTTTTTCTTTCCTTTAGAGGGTTAGTTAGGGGAAGGCAAGGTCTGGGGCAGGGTGTGGAGAGGAAATCCACAGCATGTTTGTTAAAGTAAAGGGAAACTCAGTCACTGAATCATAGAGGCTGGAAAAGGCCTCTGAACTCATCCAGTCCAGCCCATGATTTAACATCGCCACAGCGGCCAGACCAGGCACTGAGGTGCCTTAAACACCTTCAGGGATGAAGACTCCACCAGTTCCCTGGGCAGTCCATTTCAGAGTCTGATCACCCTTTCTGTGAGGATGGACTTCCTAACATATAACTTAACCTTCCCCTGGCACAGCTTCAGGCCCTCCTGCCCTTTCATCCTGGCACTGGCTGCTTGGGAGAAGAGGAAGACCATTATTACAGCTATAGTGGCAACTCTCAAATCTCTCTCCACCTCGAGTAAGGCTCCCTGTACCCTCAGATTTCTAACACACCAACACCGCATTCAGCCAGCAGCTCAGCTGTACCACAGCCATGCCCCTCTTCATTTTGCCTCTGGCATGTTTTGTTCATCTTCTCCACAGTGGAGAACATGTCACATACTTTCATGACCTTTTCAGATTCTTTCTTCTACTCTCTTCTCATCTCAGACAGCTGCCAAACCTTTCTCTCTATGGCTTTTTGACATCCATGTCATTCTGTCTAGTCATCAAACCTGACCTGCAATGCTCAATCTCTTTTGGATTTCATGGGGCACTCAAATCTCAATGAATCAAACACTTATGCGACTAGTGACTCTGTCAGTCTCATTGCTTCAGCCTGTCCCCTCATTTCCAGCTCTCCCAGTCCTGAGCAGATCCCTCCGGGCAACTCGGTATGAGGGTACACTAAGTAGCAGTGTGCCTCAGGCAGCCTGCCATTGAAGGAACACGTCATGTAGTCCAACACGCTGTGGACACCGTCTTCCATAGTTTGAGATGCACACAGTTCTGTACCTCAAGCCAACAGGAACGGTCTTGTAGCTGCCTTCCAATACCTGAAGAGAACCTCCATGAAGGCTGGAGGGGGATTTTTCACAAAGGAATCTAGCAAATAGGACAAGGGGAAATGGTTTGAAACTGAAGGACAGCAAGGTTAGATTAGATCATAGGAAGAAGTTCTTCAGTGCAAGGGTGGAGAAACTCTGGAATCGATTGCCAGGAGAGGCTGTGGCTGCTCCCTCCCTGGAGGTGTTCAAGGCCAGGTTGGATGAAGCCCTGAGCAACCAAGTCTGGTTGAGAGCTGTCGCTGCCCCTGGCAGGGGGATTGGAGTAGATGAGCTCTAAGATCCCTTTCAACTCGAGCCAGTCTGAGATTCTTGCCTGAAAGGACTGCATAGAAACAAACAAACTCCAAGTCACTGCTGACAAGCAAATGCTGATACACCAAGCTGTTAAAGATCCTACAGCCCCATCAAGCACTGACACTCAGCATAGACTTGACTTCAAAGACACTACAACACCAAGTCCCTTGGCATTTCATTGCCTATCTTCCCAATTCCCCAGCGTTGCCTGCATTCGTTTTTAAACTCTGTTATGATAATCCTTGTGTTGTGCCTCTCTAAAAAAGGCTGGAAAAAGAAGTGCAGACCTTTTCCTTGGTGTTTGTTTTTTAGGGGAGCATTAGAACTCCCTGGAACTGGTGACAATTTGTCAGTGGTGTGGCTGGAGAGCCAGGAGATGGCACTGTATCCCCAAAGCTGACGGGTATAGGTCTAACACAGAGGGAAGTCTTAGAAATACAATAGAAAGTGTGCAATTTCACTCCAACAGCTGGAAAAGGCAGAGAACCATCTTGACTTACATTCTGTATATTTATCTGCAAGGCCATTTTGTAATGATTGAAGTCTTTAGCCAGTTCATATCCCTGGTGATAGAATGCGAACAAACCCTGGAAAAATGACAGCATCTGAAACACAAAATGGAAGAGCTGTTAGAAGGAAACACGGAGCTATCATGACACAACTGCCCCAGCCTTTTCAGGAAAGATTAGGGGTGCCCAAATTACGATTCTGAAACAAATTTCCACTAATTCCGACAATTATGATTAACTATTTACATCTCAATGATAAGCTGCGTACCTAGACTTTTTGGGGTGGTCCTGGCTGGGGAATTTCACAACTGATCTTTGCTTTCAGTTTGAGCATAGGCAATCTCTAGTGCCTGTCTCCCAGATCTCCTAGATAACATTTTCCTGCAGCTGTCCTGACACCACTGATGTCTGGAATGTGTTGGTGCACAAGGAGCCAACAATCATTGTCTTTCAGTCACCATTTCCCTGGTCCTGTCCCTCCTGCAAATGACCACGTCAAGATGAATTTCACCGCAGTGTCAACAGGTTTGTTTGAAGAGGGAAGCTTTCTCTCCAGTGACTTTACCACTGCGGAGTTGACCCTTCAGCAGAACCAGCAAGTGATCCACGTTGCAGTGTCTGGCTTCAGGGTTCCAGTTTAAAAGAATGAACACATTAGCCTCTATTGCAAATAGGGAGAGGTGCTGTACTGACTGCTCTCTCCTGTTTGGTTCAGGCTGTTAGAATGAAGTGAGCGACACAGGGTAGAACAACTCTGTTAGAAGAATGTAATAAAGTCTTAAGTCCTATTCAAATAAATGATTTTTTAAAATTATTTTCAAGTATTTATGAAGGGGAAAGGATATAATAATTGGTACCAAGTCATTCCTGTTTACTACCCTCATTTACTACCTGTTTACCACCCTTTAAATGCAAATTGAGCAACATAAAAGTTCAGCCCCATCCAGGGACAGCCTGCAGAAAAGAGAAATGGACATGTTTCAAAAGCATAATTGCGGTTTTACTACTCTAGTCTGGCTCTGAGGAAATTTCAAATAGTTTTGAAACACATGATCTGAATCCAAAACTATTTAGGTTTTTTAAAAAAGAAAATTAAAGAATAGAAAATTTTGCAGAACAAACAAAAACACACACAAACATCAACCACAAAATATCCCACAACCATGTCTCACATTTTCCCATTTCCTTGAACAGCACTAAAATATTTAAAGTTATATAGATTCTTAAATGATCCTTCATACAGGAATCATTGACGTTAAAATACACATCTCTTACTAACTCCCTAACAACCAACAATTCTGACTGGGGTCATTTGAGACTTCTTTTCCATCATTACATTAAAATAATTGTATCAGAATCAAAGGACAGCCTTCAGAGGGTCTCCTTCTCTTGAACATGTTCTCTGTGACCTGATCTAGGTGATCCTGCTCTGGCAGGCAGATTGGACTGGATGATCTTTCAAGGTCAATCACTAATGTTCTATGATCCTATGTGAATGAAAGTCACTTCTACAACCCCTCCTCCCTTTGTCTCAGTATTACACTTCCTGCTCTCCTGTTGTTTCAAGAAGCTTCATGTTTATATTGTGTAACACACCTCTCAGAAAAATCTGAGAATTAACTCCAGCCTGTCCACGTACGATTTTCCACTAAAATTCAGTAGAAGCCCTTTATTTCCGCAGTGATTCAGTTGCTACTGAAATCACCAGCGGATCCAAGCCAACTGCAATTACAGACGTACGTTTTGAGATGCCTGGTTAACTTTATCTGCACTAGGAGTTGCAGACTTGTGACAACAATGCTTTACAGTCTTGTTACACCACAGTTGTCCCAGATAAAAGGGCTCACTGGCTTCTGTCCAACTGCATTCCTTCCCCATTGCTCCTAAACCACTGGGTAGGCTGAATTCACTGCTACTTACGGGTTCCACACACTCAAACTTCTTCCGCTCCTGTATCTCTTGTAACTTGCACACGTACTCGAGAGAAAGCTCGTAGAAGTGTTTTCTGTTCTGCTCCACTTGGTTATCCGCCTGCAGGAGAATACGGCTAGTGAGGTGTCAGACACAACGAAGACAGCTGCCATACACACAGTGCACAAGCAACAAGCAGCCAGTACAACACATCCCATTCTTCTACTTTTTAAAGGGCAGTGGTAATTCCTTTTCCCCTGATAACCATGTTGTCTTGAGTCACGGGGCTACAGTTTTAGAAACATTCCACTAACACCTCTTAAAGTTTGTTTTCTGCAGAATTCAAGGCAAACAGAGCAGAGCAAGGGCTTGTGCTTTACTGTAATAGCACTGAAAGCCACCTGCCCAGACAGAGTTTGGCTAGCAGCACCTTCTGTTAGCAGTGGGAAAACTGTGTCTCCAGCGGAAGGCAGGGAGGAAGGGAGGCAGGAAGGAAGGGGAGGGGAGGGAAGGAAGGGGAGGGGAGGGAGGAAGCTGGTACTGTTATCTTTAAGTAAGTGCTGTAAACAGGCAGAATGAAACCGCACCCGTTCCTCACCTGCACTCATTCCAATCATGAGAGAAACAAAAAACTACTTACTACCAAGACACTTTGCATGTCACGGTGTTTCAAAATGAAGCATTTTTAGCTTCAGGTGATTTTCAGCTCAGCTTTGCTGAACTACCAACACCATACTGATGGTGAGGACCATACTGATGGTAAGCAGTTATAGTGCTGCCCGGAAGGCCAACCACATCCTGGGCTGCATCACAAGAAGTGTGGCCAGCAGATGCAGAGAGGGGTTCTGCCTCTCTGCAATGCCCTGGTGAGCCTTCACCTGGACCCTCCTGCATCCAGCTCTGGAGCCCCCAACACAATAAGGATGTGGAACTGTTGGAGCAGTCCAGAGGAGGCCACAACAATGCTCAGAGGGCTGGAGCCTCTCTGCTATGGGGACAAGGTGAGGCAGTTGGGGTTGTTCAGCATGAAGAGGACAAGACTCCGGAGGGACTTTATAGCCACCTTCCAATCCCTGAAAGGGGTGTCAGAAGGCTGGGGAAGACTGTTCACAAGGGTAGGGAACAATAAGATGAGAAGTCATGGTTTGAAGCTGGAAAAGGGCAGATTAAGGCTGGGCAGGAGGAAGAAGTTCTTAAATCTGAGAGTGAGAGAACACAGGAACAGGTTGCCCAGAGAGGTGGTGGAGGCCCCATCCCTGGAGCCATTCAAGATCAGGCTGGATGCGGCTCTCGGCAATCTGTTCTAGTTAGAGCTGTCCCTGCTTGATGACTTTAGAGGATCCTTCCAACCCAAAACATTCTATGATCTTATGATTTTTCAGCTGCCATTCATCTGTATTTAACGTTTTTACATTCATGTGTTATCTCATTAAGTTATTATTTAAGCTATAGGTGCCCTCCTTAAACAATAAAAATTGAAGAACTGGATTTTAAAAACCCTTAATTAAATCATTGAAGAAACGCTCCAAAGGGGCTTCTATGTTAAATTACACCAAGGAACAGAGAAAAGGGTTACATGAAAGGACCAGATTTACTGTCATACACTCTCTCCTAATTACTAAGTCTATATTCTTCAGACAGAACAGTGACTGCTAGGCTTGGGTAAGTCATATTAGCGGGCAGGTAAAGGGACAGAACAACAAATACTATTAAAATTGAAGCCCTAAGGGGCATGTCAGCAATAAAAGGTTTCAAAAAGTCAACCTGTTCCCAAGCATCCCAGCAAGTATGCAACACAGGAACTACCCGAGTTGGCAGCAAAGCTTCTATCGCAGGGGTCCTCAAACTTTTTAACCAGGGGGCCGGTTCACTGTCCCTCAGATACTGTCGGGGGCAGGGCTATAGTTTGGAAAAAAATGAACAAATTCCTGTGCACACTGCACATATTTTATTTGTAGTAGCACACAAAAAACAGGAAAAAGAATGCACTATTTAAAATGAAGAACAATTGTGGTCGACAAAAACAAATAATATTTCAATGTGCGCTTCCCACTGGTGCTGGCTGGTTTGTGCTGCCTGGCTTGTCCTGCCTGGGAGCTGGAGGGAGGGAGGGAGAGACAGGGGAGCTGCCCACCTCACTGATGCCAGCGCCCCCTTCCTCAGCCCTGCCGTGCAGTCTGCAGGAAGTCATCTGCTGCTGCTCGGTTTCCCAACCCCCGTAGGTGGTGGTGGTGGGGTGTTCTGTAAATACTGGCAGACTGGAGACCCTGGGGGGCCGTATCCCACCCACGGGCTGGGGTTTGAGGACCCCTGTTCTAGTGCCATATACAGCACTAAAGGATATCATAGGAAAAGGCTATGAAGTGCGTCCTTTAGGATCCTGCTGTTCCAGGGGGATTGGACTAGATGATCGTTTGAGGTCCCTTCCAATCCCTAATGATTCTATGATTCTATAGCTGATAGGAAGACTGCCCTATAAACACCAAAGCCCTATATAAGCCTGCTTCTCTCCTATCTTTTTTGGCTGTTTAGTGTTTGGTTGCTTCCTGCATGTCACTGCAACAATACAACTGCATTGCAGATGTTTTATTAAATAAATGATCACATTTCTCCTTGGTTTTTTGGAGTGCGAGTCTCTCCATATACTCAGCAAGTTTGTTCACTGACAGTGAAAGGATATGTTTACGTAGGACACGCTTCACAACATGGGAAGGGTTTCATCATGTTTTGGTCAAATTTATCCCTGTCTCCTTTAGTGCAGTCAGGAACTGACACAACTAGCCACATATAAAACTAGACTAGGAAGCTCCCATGAGCACTCTGACAACATGTTACAAGTCTCTTTTTCTACTCTTTACATAATTTCTTATCCATTTGTACTCCAAAATTAAATGCACAAATGACACAGCTTGATTGAAGAATTTCAGAATCCATGTTTAGGAAACTCCGAAGGACACTTAAACCAGACAGTCTTTGTTCACTCCAGGCTCCACACGTGCTTTAAACCTTCCAAATATATTTCATACAGCTCCCAAACCCTCCTGCAGTGGCAAAAGCCATTTTGTATTTTTCCACTGAGATTACGTCTCACTTCAGATTTGGGAATACGGTTCTCAATATCAACGAAGAATAAATAATACTGCAACCAGTATTAATGGTTATCCTCAAGGATGGCCCCTCTGCCATGCTTGAGGACAGTTCTTCAGCAGCTGAGCAAAGTACAGGTCCTGACACATCAGCAATTTCCAGCAATGCTACCAGGACAAACCAGCTCCCCAAAATACACTCAATTATGAATACAAGGGCCTGTGTTGCAAATACAAAATGGAAAACTGGCATCCTAGTGAAACTGGAGAACAAGTAGCTCTCTCAAGTTCCTAGTTAACTTGGCAGTTACATTTACTGGGTTTTTTTAAGAAAAATGCAATAGATTATTTGGAGTGGGATAGAGGGCAGCAATAAGAGTGACCTCTATGGAAAAACAGTACAAGGTTATTAATAGACTAAGGATAAATAATTCTGACATAACTACATTTCTCTGGAAAAAGCTCTTCTGCTTGCAGTAAATCTCAGCAGGATTCCTGTGCTGTTTTCTCATGTACTATTTGTTGTTGCTGTAGAAATAAAAACTATTTACAAATAAAGATGATGATGATAAACCCCAGAGACAGATGAAATGCAAGGCAAAACCAGATCTGGCTTTACGTTAAGTGTTCTTGTAGCAACACTGGAAAAAAAGGATCTTCAAAATGGATCTTCGAGACTGAAGCAAACCAAAACAAAAAGAGCACAAAAACTTGAGGAAAACAAGTTTTGATTTACTCTGCATTAAGCATTACCACAGGACGCTCAGTCAATGCACACACCACCATGCAAAGTACACTAATTGTAAAGCCTCATGCGAAATGCAGAGTTTTTCACTACATGCTTGCTATTCCCTTAGTCATACTGAATAAACGAACGTGATGTTCAGTGCTTTAAGCAGCCTCCTGTTCAGAACATGGTAGTGGTACTGCACTAAGTTCAGCAAATATGGATTATGTCATTGACCTTTTCACTTGGCATCAGTTTTTCTTTCTTCACTATCAATGCTTTGGATTTGCATTCAACACATTTACTCCTTCAAAAGCATTTTGCTTGCATTAGAAAAAAAGAAAGGCAACAATACCTCTTGTAATTGTAGCTCTTTCTTCTTAGCTGATAAATTCAAATGCTTTTCTAACAAACTATAGTTCTTCTCTGTCTCTTTATCAAATTTCTTCTTCTCCTCCTAGGTACAAGATAGTATTAATTTATACATAAAGCCTTCTTCTTTCTTATTTTATTTAATCAGAAACAAAGAAAAACAGTAACAGCTCCAATAATTATGGAAAGGTATGTTTCCAACTCAGTTTTAAAATTCGAGTCTAACTGGAAATAAAGTCCCACTGCATCACTGTGGTGAAGCTTATCATACAAATGCCTACCTATAGCTTTTAAGTTAAAAACACAAAACCACCCAAGATGTCTCTTCTTCATTTATTGCATTTTACATAATTCTCAGGGATTGTCCACATAATCTTTTTGATAAGAGGACCCAAGGGAAGTATCATTTTCACTGGAAAAACAAGAACTTCCTATAACCAATAAGGGAAAGGTTACAAGAGTTCCACACTTCAAAACCCAAACCAAAGACAGCTCCATATTCCATACTTGACAAGGGGTGTCAGCTGGAACACAGAAGGTTCCACATAAACATGAGAAGGAACTTCTTGTTACTGTGAGGGTGACTCAGCACCAGAGCAGGTTGCCCAGGGGTGTTGTGGAGTCTCATTCTCTGGAAACTTTTAAAGCCCACCTGGTCATGTTCCTGTGTGATTTGGTCTAGGTGACCCTGCTGTGGCAGGGGGATTGGACTAGATGATCTTTCAAGGTCCCTTCCAATCCCTGATAATTCTATGATTCTCCCTTCCTGATTTTAAAGCTATGTTTGTCCTGAATTCCTGCTTCTACCAAGCCACTGTGAAAACAAAAATCTTTATATTGAAAAACTATTCAGTTCAGAACATTCAAATAATTAAATATTTGAAATAAAACCTTTCTCAAAATGTTACACTATTATACAGGACCTGTATAAGGTCACTAATAATTGTGTCCCAACAAAAAACTCTTAAAATACAGCTGAATCAGAAATAAGATCTTCAGCTTCACAGAGACAGTGTGCAGGCACACAAGGGAAGAAACATTCAGCATGAAGCATTCTCCCCCACCAAAACACAAGTGTTATAAAACCAAAACCAACAATGAAACAATCCATCCCTTACAGCTGCTCCTGTGGCAATCGGTTGTATTCAGACTGAATTTTTCTTTTCATAGAATCATCCAGGTTGGAAAAGACCTTCAAGATCATCAAGTACAACTGGCCACCCTGCAACACCCCTAACCACTAACCCATCTCCTGAAACACCCTGACTGGCCATTGGTTGAGCCCCTCCAGGGACGATGCCTTCACCCCTCCCTGGGCATTCTGTTCCAAGGTCCCCCTGCTCTTCCTGGGAAGTTCTTATGATCCAGGTTGAGCCTCTACTTGTGCAACTTCACTCTACTTTCTGTTGTACTGTCACTAGTCACTGAGGAGAACAGGCCAACACCCATCTCACTACAACCTCTCTTCAGGTACTTGTAGAGAGCAGTGAGGTCTCCCCTCAGCCTCCTCTTCTCCAGGCTGAACAGCCCCAGCTCCCTCAGCCGCTCCCCACCAGACCCGTTCTCCAGACCCCTAACCAGCCCAGTTGCCCTTCTCTGCCCCCTCTCCAGCACCTCCATGTCCTTCCTATATTGTGGTGGCCAACACTGCCCCCAGTACTCAAGGTGCAGCTTCACTTAGGGTTGAGTATAGGGGCAGGATCACCCCCTTGGACCTGCTTGCCACACTATGGCTGATGCAGGCCAGCATGCCATTGACCTTCTTGGCCACCTGGGCACACTGCTGGCTCGTGTTCAGCCACTGTCAATCCACATCCCTAGGTCCCTCTGGCAGTTTCCAGCCACTGCTCCCCAAGCCTTTAGCACTACTACAACAACTGGGGGTTGTTGTGGCCCAAGTGTAGGACCCAGGATTTGGCCTCACTGAACCTCATACAATTGGCCTCAGCCTAGCAACCCAGTCTGCCCAGATCTCTCTGCAGAGCCTCCCTACCCTCCAGCAGATCAACACTCCCACCCAACTCATTGTCACCTGTAAACTGAGGGTGCACTCTGTCCAAACCATCAATAAAGATATAAAATAGAAGCAGCCCCAGCACTGAGCTCTAGGGTGCACCACTGGTGACCGGCCACCAGCTAGATTGAAGTCCACCCAACACAGCTCTCTGGACCCGGCCGTTAACCAGGTTTGAATCCAGTAGAGTGTCTGCACATCCCAGCCACGAGCAGCAGCTTCTCTAGGCCAAGTCTGTTGGACACCTTGCTGAAAGGCCTTGCTGAAAGGGACACAGCATTCACAGCCCTTCCCTCCGCCAGTGCAGGGGTCTCCCTGTTGCAGAAGGAGCTCAGGTTAGTCAGACAGGATCTCCCCTCATGAGCCCCTGCTGACTGGGCCTGATTCCCTGATTGTTCCTCAGTTCCAGCAGCTGCCCTGGGACTGAATCAGACTAACAGGCCTGTAATATCCCAGATCATCCTTCCATCCCTTCTTACGTCTGGAGGTTCCACTGGCTGATTCCCAGTCTGCTGGTACATCCTTAGTCAGCCAGGACTGACGATAAATGACAGAAAGTGCCTTGGTGAGCAACTCACCAGCTCTTGCAGCTCTTGGCTGCATCCTGTCCAACCTCATACGTTTGTGCCCATCTATGAGGTGTAACAGGTCACTGACCCTCTCCTCCTCCCCTCCCAGGAGCAGGGGAATCATTCTGCTCCTGGTCCCTGTCCCCTAGCTCAGGGAGTTGGATTCCCTCAACATAACTGGTCCTGTTATTAAAGACTGAGGTGAAGAAGTCATTAAGCACCTCAGCCTTCTCCTCATCATCTGTCACTATGTCTCCTCCTGCATCCTATATGTGATGGTGGGTCTCCCTGGTCCTCCTTCTACTGTTAATGTATTTATAGAAGCTTTTCCTTGGAAGACCCCCAGTATTACAGTCAATTCTGTACTGCATGTGGGTTGGAATGTCTGATACACAAAGCTCATTGTGCTACTGAACCGTAATGACGTGGGATCAACAACAGAGCCTTTTCCATTCACGAACACTGAAACTGTGTTCTGGACTTGCTAATTTTTCCTGCCAAAGCCAAAATGTGTAGCACCCTCCTAACTGAAACATTATCTCCACCACTCAGTGTCAGTGCTGACGAAGGAGTGATATGGTAGAGTGCTGGTTTAAACACTGCGGTTTGCAGCAGATCACTGGTCAAAGCTGGCAGGGAGGGTGTGTTGTTCTTTTCGGGTTTTTTTAATAAGAATTTACATTTCTCACTGGAAGGAGGAAGGAAGGTAGGCAGAAACAGGTCAGATTGTCCTTGTTACAGATTTACTTTGGACAAATGCATTTAGTACACAAAGCTGACGTTTTTGTTTGCAGTACACGCAACACAATGACTAGCTTCAGGTGCTGAGCACTTTCATTAAAAGAAACCCCAACACCGAATTTTGAATGAGATCTTGTATCTTGTCTTTACCCTCCCCATCCCTACTTTCTTTTCTTTTTACAGAGACAATGACTAATGTATTCACAACCAAAACTCTAATCAAGATAATTTGCACTTATAGGTTGCAAAAACCTGGTTCAAAGTACAAGGATGAGGGAGCTCCTTTGGGTAGCTAATGTTTTGCAGCCTTTGATTGTGCAACTGCAGACAAATCCAAAGCAGAACAGGGTTATCCATTAGGAAAGGGGACAGGCTATTAGCAGAGCTACTTCTGTTCCAGACACAAGAGATAAGGGAGGGTGAGAAGATAAAGAAGGAAAAGGACACATTCTTTCCTTCTTGAAGCATACTTTCCATTTGTTTCTGAAGCAAGTTCTCAAAGGAGAAAAAAACAAAGCTTGTTTTTTTAGAAATGAAATAAAACAACAACATCTCTCTGCCAAATCAAAATCCAAGTAAATAAATTACGTAAGTTTATCATAAAGGGAGGGAGGGACAAACCTTTACAGCTCCTAGCTGCTCTTTCCTAAATCTTTCCAAAGGTTTGATCAGAGTTTCAGTAACACTGAGTGCCTTAAAAAAAAAAAAAAAAAGAATCCGTTAAGTTTCTGTAGCTGGACAGACAAGTCAATTTAGCATCAGCAATAAAAAAGAAACAAGCATGCACAACCAAGGGGTAAAATAAAGGAGAAGTATGCAGGCTAAGTGTCTTGAATCCTAACTCAAAACAACCCCACAACTATGAGTTCATTCAGGCTTTCAGAATTTCTATCCCTTGTTTCAACCCACTGTCTTTAGCACCAAAAACAGCTGCAGAACAGGCTGCTGAGGAGCAAATAATGGTAGCTTTTAATGCACCATGAAGGCTGTTGGGCACTGATCACCAAATCACAGAATCACAGAACATTAGGGATCAGAAGGAACCTCAAAGATCATCCAGTCCAATTCCCCTGCCAGATCAGAATCACCTAGATCCAGTCATACAGCAACATGGCCAGGGGGGTTTTAAATGTCTCCAGAGAACGAGACTCCACAACCTCCCTGGGCAGCCCATTTCAGTGCTCCGTCACCGTCACTGGGAAGAAGTTCCTTCTCATATTGATGTGAAACCTCCTATGTTCCAGCTTACACCCACTGCCCCCTGTCCTATCATTGAATGCCACCGAGCAGAGCCTGGCTCCATCTTCCTGACACCTGTCCTATCCATGTTTATCAACATTAATGAGGTCACCACTCAGTCTTTTTTCTAAGCTAAAGAGACGCAGCTCCCTCAGCCTTTCCTCATCAGGGAGAAGTTCCACTCCCTTCTGATGCGCACATATTTTCCACATATTTACAGCTAAGAACATTGAGAAAACTTTGTTAACCTAAGCCACAAAATTAAGAGGTGCACAGTTAAGTCACAAGAAGTTTAGTTGTGTAAGCATCCACCATTCCACTCATGATAAATGGACATAAACAAAGGACACAATATGCTGCAACAAGACACAAAACTGTAGCTTGTGAGATCCAGCCCACAAACATCATGTCTAATTCACATGAAATGCCATGGGAGATGGCGTGGGTTTGGTGCCAAAAACACTTAAAATTTTTTAAATGTTTGAAACTTCAGCAAAGGTGGGAACTTCCTGAAAGCGACAACAGTATGGAAAAGATGGCAATAGTTGTGGAGGAGTAGGTGGGATTCCTCTGGTCTCTGTCCTAAGGCAGACTCACAGTGTAAACTGTCCAGGACTGGGCTTAGCACAGTAACAGGGTTGTGCTGCCAGGAGGCCGGGCAGCTGGAAGGTCACCTTAAGTACCTCAGGTAACACAAGGCTTCCTCTTATTGCCCCTCTGTGTTTCCCTGCTTCAAATGATAAAACACTGGGGTCTTAAACCAGCCTTCTAGAACACTTCTGGAAAGCTCTTTTCACAAAACAGAGAAGGAATGTATCAGAGGCCTGGCACAGCATGCATCTGAAGAGTGCTGGGTGCTCGTGCCCAGCCCTGAAGTCATGTGGGATAGCTGTGGGAGCCATCCTGCCAGTTCACTGCAAAGACAGCAACCCAGATTTTGAAGGGCCACGGCAGCAAGCTAACCCCCAGAGCTAACTAGAAACACAAACAGCCGGCAAGTCTGGGCCAAACTGTACCTCCATACAACAAGCACTTCCTAACGTCAGAGCATTTCTTCTCGTGGCCAACGCTCTTTCTTTCTGCAGCCACCTCCAGCCACTGGTAAAACTTCAGTTGTGCTCTTGGTGGGAGCCAAAGGAGAATGAAGCCCGGCAATTTTGTCTCCGTGCAGCAGCATCCAGTTAATCACAACACCATGTTGTGGGGGAAGGGCATTTAGAGCAATCCCTGCCACATTTGAGAGATATGCTGTAGAGAGTTATCCCATGGCTTTGGGAAAGCTCTTGGTGGATGGAGAAACTTCTGTTCCTTGAGCTGACTTTGCTCCCACCAAAAGAGAACCTAGGCAGTCAAGTGCCCCAAACATGTGCTGAACTGGGGTTCTACAAAGATTTAGTCCATCGGGTAGCCTTTGCACCTATCTCTTAACTACCCAAGAAGTTACCTGGAAGCTCCAGGGCAGTTTTGAGGCTAATGATGTTTTTCAAATTTTGTCAGGCTACCAAAATTTTTCTGGAAATTCTTGGGGGCTGAAAGGAAACAGTAGTTTGGATTTATAATTGGATACAGCACCAACAGTAGTTCCTGGGTCACAGCAGAAGCACCCAAGGACTTAAGGATCTTTGTTCTGAGAGCAAGGATTTGCACAATTCAGAGAAGATAGCTACTCACAGAAACCATAGAACTGTCATTATGTACCGGAAAGCTTCTAAGAAGTCTAAATTGTATCTACCAGCATCCTCTATAATGATAAAGGGAGGGAGAGAGGTATGAATCCTCCTCAGAGCAAAACTCAAGAGAGGATGTCATTAGCTGCCAGGAGGTAACTGCACCACAATGAATGGAATCACTTGAAAGCACTTAGATGGTCAGGAGGTTGAAAATAAATAACTAACAGCAAGTTGCTCATTAGTTGTTCGAACTTTTACCAAAAAAAGTGAAACATGAGAATAACAGACAGTGAAAATATGCTGAACATCAAGGCTAACTCAAAGAAAACCACAGAACCTTGACATGATGAAAGAAAGGAAAAGAGAACCACAGGTAGGAAAAGCTGTGGTTTCTAAACCAGCAGCACTGGCTCCTGTGCAGCATGAACGATGGGAACCACTACAGGAATTTGTTTGAAGCAGAAATAGTTTCTAAATCGAACTGGGATGTTCCCTAAGCAGCTGCCAACAAGCAGATCCCACTGCTGCCAGCAGCATGACATGTCAGCAACTTTCACTGAAGGAAAAACAAGTCTCTGCGCCTTCCAAAAACTTAATGTTTCTCATTTTGTGCAGCTTAGCTCTTTGTTCTCAGATGCCTCTCCAGCTGCACTTTGCCTGCCATACAGGTATTTATGCTTTGTCAACCACTTTGCTTTCTCTGTCTTGGTTAAATAACCAGGCTCTTGAGCATTAGTTTGTGGACTTTTGTAGATACTTGGTTATTCTCACAGAGCTTCACATACCAGGCCCATGATAAAAAAATAAACTTCTTGTTCCTCATGAAAGCATAACTTCTGCACATCTGAAAATTCTGGTAATTTTCAAACTGCAACAATCCACCCCTTGCTTTCATGCATGAAAAAAGTACTTAGATCTAACCAGTATGGCAATCACCTGAGGTTCTGGGACAAATTTCACCTAAGCAATTAAATATCACCCCTCTCCCTTTCAGAGCTCCAAGGAGGGGATTAGAACAGATATTGACTACTACCCCTCCACCTTTCAGAACCACAGAAAATGGGCACATCAAGTTTGTTTCAATTGTCTGCAAAAATTCTCCGAGAGCCATCAAACTCAAGAGACTTTGCCCACATTCTCCACCAATTTGTAGCGGGTTAAAACTAAAAGTGCTTTGCTCACAGGTTTTCAGCACCAATTTTGTGGTGGGTTCAAGACCACAACTTAAGATAAAAGAAAAGAAAGCTAAGCAGTGAGGTCTCAATGACATCTCAGATAAATTTCNCCTCAATGTCCTTCCTAAATTGAGGGGCCCAGAACTGGACACAGTACTCAAGGTGCGGCCTAACCAGTGCAGAGTACAGGGGCAGAATGACCTCCCTGCTCCTGCTGGCCACACCATTCCTGATGCAGGCCAGGATGCCATTGGCCCTCTTGGCCACCTGGGCACACTGCTGGCTCATGTTCAGGCGGGTATCAATCAGCCCCCCCAGGTCCCTTTCTGTTTGGCTGCTCTCCAGCCACTCCAACCCCAGCCTGTAGCTCTGCATGGGATTGTTGTGGCCAAAGTGCAGCACCCGGCACTTGGACTTATTGAATTTGCCAGATAACTGATGGCTTAGGGAAACTGCAGAAAGAGTTATTAACTCCGTAACTGTATACAGAAAGGAAGAAAAGGTTATGCAAGTCAGTGAACACAAACTAGAAACTGTGTCACAAATGCCATCACACTTTCTGAGAAAAATACAATGGGAGGTCACTATTGTTTGGGCCTTGGTTCTTCTTTCACTTTAGACACCTGGGAAAAAAAGAACATGTCAGTCTGGGATGGCCTGACTGCTCAGTGCCCACACCTGCATCCCTCAGTGCAGCTGCATGCGTTTCATGAAAGAACCCAGTCTCTGTCTTTCAGATCCAAGGTTTAAGGATTCTCAAGTCCTTCTGCTTTCTTCAGCTAAGCACGAAGGAGTTCTCCCCCAAAATTTAAGCGCCCCAGTCTTTCTCAGTGGCAGAACTGACAAACAGCCTCTCATCCTGCTGATCAGTCTCTCCAAAATGGCGGTGGCATAGCCGCATGGCCCCGGCCATGTGCGGGATCCCAGATGGAGACTGACCGCATAGCTGCGTCAGCAGGGCTGCACACCCCCCCCACTCCTCACGTGGCCAAGAGGGTCTTCCAAAGATCCTCTCCCCTCCTCTCCCTCTCCTGTTTCTGCTCCAGGAGAAAGAGGAGTACCTCAGCTCACCGCAATGCTGAAGGCTGCTCCGTGGGGGGGGGTCGTGATGGTGAATCTGCACCAGTCTTGCTTCTCCAGTCTGGGCGCGGTGCGGCAGCAGCATCGGGACCGTGTGGCTGCAGTGTGGGGGGGCCACTTTGGGTCCGGGGTGTGGCGGCATCCGTGGCTTCTCCGGTCAGGGCCGCGAAAGCTTTCAGAAGCCGTGGTTGGCACGGGCTGGGCCGGCGGCGGGGTGCGCTTCAGGACCAAGAGGCGGTAGGAACGCTCTGGAAACCAATGTCTTTAAAATAGATTTG